>MNCI01022979.1:173683-207452 GCA_015680685.1 Gnetum montanum | reverse complement strand
GATTGGAAAGTTCCCCTTACAGTTCTCTACATGGATGACCAAGAAATTATTAGGATAGGACCACCCGCAAATGGTGGTCACAATGTCCTCCACCAAACCCAAGAAAATAGTGATGGATTGATTTGCTAACTCGAATTGGATGTTGTTCTTATTTAGTGAGGGCAGGTTCTAGTTCTTGTACATATTATGAGAGATCAAATTGACCCCTGACCCTCAGTCCAGAAGAGCTTTGCACGGTTCATTTCCATCCACCTAAAGATAGATGAGGGGGCTTCCTAGATTTGTTAATTTCTAGGGAAGAGAACCTTCTTTGATCCAGTCGATCACGACATGTGTGAGCATGACCGTCTGGATGTTGGAGTGAGGTAGAGCGGAGGACTGCTTGGGCGGTATGATGGTAGAGACGTTGGTAGGTTTGGAGGCACTAGCCATAGGCGTAGGTGAGGGTGTGTTTAGATTATTGGGCCAAAAAAGGGATATTTGCATGGCTGGGATTCCAGTCCCCTCGGCCAAGGTGCTAGTTGTAAGTTAATAGCCCTCGTAGTGTTTCGTTGCTATGGTTGTGGTGGTATTTCTCCCTGCATTGATGGAGCAGGTGGCAACTAAGTGGGATGGTGTGGAGGAGTGGTAGAAGAAGGTGATGGAGGGTAGAAGAGATGTGGATTTGTCCCCCTGGGTGATGGAGATGGATGTCTAAAATATTCAAGGGGATGGTAGTAATTGGGAAAGGCGACATGACTGGAAGAGTCTCTTGGAGAGACCGGTTGCTGAACATAGTACCCATAAGGATCTGACTGCTTGGAGGTGGCATCCCCCATGCTTGTGGTTGTTTCCACTGTTGGAAGTATTTATATGGTTTCAGGGGCATTCCACTTGGATAATATCCTTGCTGCTGCTAGTGGAATAGCTTCAAATTTCCTTGTGGATAAGGCAACCTTTGGGGTGTCTGCCGTTGCACCAAACGGGGGTTCAAGGCATACACCCCAGACTATTGAAGGTGTGACACCATAGGACAACATCCCTTAGGATGTTCATATTGGCATATGCCACATTCATCGTCCTCCTCGGTGTCAAAGTCTGCAACCTACTCTACTATATCAACTTTTCCATTACCCTTATGTTGGGCACGTTTAGCTCCCTTCTTCCTACTCCGATCATGGTCGCTACCTTGTTCTTTGGACTCTTCTATAATTTTCAATACACTTTGAAATTTGTCGTCTAAAGAGTCCCACATTTTGTCCACCTTTGTCAATATTTCTAATGCAAACTTTTGTAATGGAAAAGTCTTTCGATTCATCGTTGCTTTCAGTGGTGACTCATCCTCCTCATCACAAAATCGAACCTCCCTTTTTCTAACGGAAGGATCCCTGTTGAATTCTTCTACACTCTCCTTTTTCCAAAGTTCTCCTTCCTCCTTGGCCACCTAATCAATGAGGTATTACAATTGATGGGCCCTTAGCTCCGACAGTCATCCCTTGACATACATGCCAAGGGTCTTTTGCGTTTCAAAACGAAGCCCATCAATGATGTGACAAAGCTGTGCCTACTGAGAGTAACCAAGACTAGGGCACTGATGCAATAGTGAGTAATACCTTCTTATGGTGGCATCCAAGGGTTCATGATTCCCTTATTTCTAACCTTGGATCTGCCATCTCAGATTCTCCACTCTAGAGTACATTTGATATTTTTCATTGAAAATTTCAAGCATCATACTCCATCTTTTGATTGATTCTAGCTCCAAGGACTGGTACCAACTTTTAGCTTCTTTCATGAGTGTGTGAGGGAACAACTTCAACCTTTTCCAATCATTGTCAATGTTTTGCAGGATGCAGGCATCATGGAACGCCTGCAGGTGGGTCTGCGGATCATAGTTGTATCCCCATTCAAATCTAGGGATGTTGTTCATATCAACTCACTTGATCCAGATTTTCTTCATGTGCCTACTTGGGATGTGAACTACCTCTGCGATCTTGAGCATGCTCTNTCACTTGATCCAGATTTTCTTCATGTGCCTACTTGGGATGTGAACTGCCTCTGCGATCTTGAGCATGCTCTGAGTAGCTAACAATGGCTCATTCGAATCATAGTCCTGTTGGGGACCATGACGTCTGTGACAATTCTAACTACCCCTTCTTCCATGCTAGCAAGTATCATGCGATTGGTCACATGCTTCCTCAGGTTGCCCCTTCCAAACCTATTTACCACCATCCTTTCTCTCTAGCCTTCCCCTATTACACTTAGATCCTAAGCTGGATGAAGGTGCAGGAGAGGGAGAGGATGGAGAAGAAGGAGAGGCATCGCCACCACTTCGGTGTCGATCTTCCTATCTACCCTAATGGTGGCTACGATCATCTCCCCTAGCTTTGCTACATGACCCTCCATCCCCTTGAGGATTGTGGTCACTTGGAGGTTTGGTCTAAATGATCGATTGGAGGATGTGCGGTCCCAAGGGAAGTTCGGTCGAATGAGTATCATGAAATACAAGATCCCCATCGTCTTGCATCCCTTGCGAGAATAAGGGGTTACTAAATTGTTTCCTCTTCTGTTGTTCATATCTCTCCACCTGCTACTGGTCTCTTGTCCATTGAGCCTCTGTAGGATGATAGTCCCAGTAGTCATGGTCCTCCATGACATACTTCGCCACCCTGTCCTAGATGCCCAATCTGCCTAGATTGTGATATAGCATTGCAGAAGCTGCTCGGTCGGGCGGTAGCACGATGCTACCCTCCATGTCTCACCATCATAGATGCTCATCCTAATGTAGGATGAATGTGAAATTAGGGACATATTCATCAATATGTTTGTACACCACCTAACATTCTTGCGGCATCGGTGGTTCAAATACCTCTCTCCTGTGAGAAGACATGTTGGACGTTAGATGGTCCATGTAATCGGTGTACCGTAATATTTAATTTTAATCCACCTAGAATGCATAAATTTTTCTATCCTAGGTCCATTCCAACAACTTGAATGATAATTTCACAAAGGTTAGATGACGCATGAAAGACTGATAGTCCCCAACAACAGTGCCAATGATGAGCGGCTAGGTACCCCTACGCCCAACCATACGAATCACAAGCAGTCACACGCGTCTCAGTCAAAATCCGTAGACTGTAAGCACTTAACATACACCAGACTTCTAACCAGTGAAACCTTGGGTTAGAATGGTCATTTTCATCCTAATCTCACTTGTGAGGTTCTGTTTAAGATGGTTAAGTGAGACTAAGGCTAATGATTTTTATATCTTTTTAATTATCTTTTCGGTGGCTAATTGAGGTATGGAAAGTAAGGAATAAACTATTATCTAATCTCTAATTATCCTAGCTTATATTCTAACTATTCCTAACATAAGTATCCAATCCCATCTTCCAAGCACATTCTGAGCATCCCCTAACACTTCTGGGTTACCAGATGTTAAGCATCACTGGGCTTACCAATTGTTTGGGTTACATTCGAGATGGTCGTACTTATGACCTTAACGAACTATGAATGAACAATGGCAATTGAAATTATAATAATGAAAACATAAGTAATTAACAAGTAACTAATAAAGCATAAACATATTAAACTATTAATTACATAAAATAACTACGTCCAAATGCTACAAGGATTGCTTGAATAGTTCGTCTTTATTGCTGTCACGCCAATGGGCTCAGATACATCAATGCTCGAATAAAGAGCTGATCACTTTTCTTACACCTACTACGGGCACTTGGAAAATATTCTATCTCTTGCAGGAACAAACTACAAGAGCTTCACTACAACTACTCAAAAAGATGCCTAAATGAGGTAGAAGGCCCTCTTATTTATAGGCCGGGAAAGGTGGCTATGTAAACGGGGCCATGTCAACACAGGGAGGCTATGTCGATGGGCCCGCGTCGACGCGGTTGTGTATACGCAGCCAGTCAATGTAATGACTTAATGACACTTCATCACCAACCATTAGAAGGTTCTTCTACTTTTACATAATATTTTCTTCCTAGTTTTCCTTCATTGTAACTTATCATAAAATTTTTGCAAACACAACAAAGAAAAAAGGAATTTCTAATAAGTTGAAAATATTTGAATTTTTTTAGACATTGTAAAGATTTAGAGAAAGCCCATTTTGAAAACCTCTTATTGAAAAAAATAGAATATTTTGACCAATTAAATTTAGAGTCTAAAAGTTTGCAATATTGTTCGACATGATAAAAAATATAACCTATAATAGCTTTGTCATTTTTTATCATACAAAAGGAGTCATCTACAAAATTCATATTCAATAATGTAGGAACATTATTTTTAATAGATATTCCTTATAGAAAATCATGTTCTTAATCCTTCTGTATAGCATGACATAGAAAATCTATAAAAAGGATGGAGAAATAAGGAGCAAGAGGATAACCTTACTTAATTAATTCAATCTTAAAATCGTTACTAATGCCAAAATTTGTACCCACAAGTGTATTAGAATATGCAAAAAGAGTTTCCATCGTCTCAATAAAGTATAATCAAGCTTTAGAAAAGAAATTTGTTGATTGGAGTGCTTAGCCTACTACATCCCCTCCCAAGCTACAATAAAGTTATCTAGAATATATCTACCTTTGACAAAGTTAAGTTGCACTACAGTAATTAAATGAGAAATAATTGGATTACATTTTTTAGCAATATATGTAGCTAAAATTCTATTAATATAATTTAAAATATTAATACAATGCTAATTACTGATGTGGAAAAGATTACCTTCCTTAGGATCAAGTATAATGACACCTCTATTCAACTCTTGATCAAGTGAACATTATTCAATGAATTTAATAAAAATAAATTAAAAGTCCATAACAATAACATCCTAATGATTTTTAAAAACCTTTAATGGGAATTGCATCAAAACCTAGAGCTTTATCATTTAGCCAAGTTAACCACTTTGTCTTTAATTTGAGTAAGAGATATATTTTGTTCAAGAAGATGGTTGTGACTACTATGAATAATATTAGGTAAATGATCACAATTGGAAATAAAATTATCATGATTAAAACCCTCTAAAACAAATATACATTAATATTATCTTTTAAAAAAATCATTGATAATAAGAGGATTAAAACTAATTTGATCATAAAATTTTATAGAGTTAGTAACAAGCAAACTACCTTTTTCCTTTAAGAATTTACAAAAATTTTCTCAATTATTTTCCTACTTTTAATTAGTTAAGATGACTCTTGATGAGGGAGCTCTTAACGTTATGCATATCCTATTTTTGCTTAACTAAGCAAACATAAGTGAGCCATTATTGAAGAATAATATTAAAGATATCATTTTGTATTCTAGTGTTTATTTGCTGAATTTCATCCTAGATTTGTTTTCTTAGGCTTCCTTCATCTCTTGGCATATAGCTAACCTAATAGAATGGAAAAATTTCAAACACAATATATAGCATGAAACCACTAATTAATCAAACCTAATTTACCAAGAGGTATTAATTGTTTTCATTCCATAGAGATATCAAAATACCATTTTTAGAAAGAGAAAGAAATAAAGATGCATTCATATGAAAAAGCTCATAACATCAAATTGAAGATTTAAAACCAATTCCAAATTAAGAGAAATTCAAAAATTATCTAAAAGAGTTACATCTTTGGGCAAGATTAACACTATTATTATTGTAATAAAATCATATGAATGATTGAATATTCTTTCTAAGGTAAATGAAAATAAGTTAAAAGAAAATTTATTTTGAAATTTAAAACTATTTTTCCACCTCTAATATATATATTTATAGCTTTTTTTCACCCCCTTGTAAATGTGGAGCAATATTTCTTAGCTTATTATGCATTTATAAATTGTATATTTGCATGCATAGTGTGTTGTAAAATGTAGTGAACTTATATAATTTGATTTAATGCACATCATTAATATTCATGTAATTTAGTTAAAATTTAACCCATTCTCCTACATGTTTATACTAATAAATCAATTTAATATTTAAAATTTTTTTAGGATTTAGGATTCAAGTATTAACTTTATATATGAACTTTCTCTTGATTGGTGGAACTACTACGTAGTCTCTTTGTGCTGGTAATTGAAGTGTAAACCACTAGAAAAATTTTTATATGTATTGATTTTTGAATTTTTATCTTTATTCTTTGTCAATATCATATCTATGAGCATGCAACTTTACAAAAATGAAGCATCTTGCTTATGATGATTACCATTGTTACAAGCACTTTGTTAAAAACATGTTTTTCAAATTATAGGAAGCTTAGTGATAAGACTCTTGATTTGAAGCCTCTAACTCATGGGTTCAATTCTGGTAGATAATGCTATGTTATAATGTTTTAATTGAATAATATTATAATTATTTTTGGCTTCTAGTGTACCCCCCACTTCCATTCCCATCCCAACCCCCATCATTCCCACCATGCACACACACCACCCTGAGAAAATTATATGAAGTATTTAGGAAAAGGTGAAAACCCAAAAGAGTGCCCTTGAAAATAGATAAGGTAATGATCCTTTTCCTACCACAAAGGAGTGGGTTTTCAAGATTGGTTGAGAGGAAAAAATATCCTCAAACCCATTTTTCTATTCCTACTCATTCTAACCTTGGTCATAAGATATGGAAAGGATGTTTATTTTTTAAAATATACATGTATTTTAATGAGGATGATATCTCTTATAAAATTAAAAATTGAGTCATTAAATTCCTTTGTTTTTATTATCATTCAAATGAGAATAAAGTCTCTTTTGATTAGTCTAGAACATGGGAGAAGTAGAATAATAATCTTATCACAACTCTTACTATTTATGATTTCTACATCAAATGTCTTGAGATCAATCATATACCTTACATAGATGTTCATAAGATGGCTATATGGGAAGAATAATTCTATCATTAAAGCTTTAATTAGAGAAGATCTTTGATGTGAACATTAGAATTTATTTAAGTCAATAGTAACAACTTTTAAAAATTATAAGTTATTGCAAGATTCTTTCTATTTAAAAAATAATATGCAAATGATAAATTTTCTATCTAAGATAAACAAATGAAAGTATATATGATGTTACATATGATAATTATATGCACAAATTAATGAGATCAAGATAAAGATGGAGGAAACTTACCTTAATAAGATATTGTATTTACACTATTACAATCTTGTTTGATGTTACTTTAAGGATCCACACATGCAAAGTTATATCTTACCTTTGCATGCAAATGGAATGATATCTAGTATGACCTTTAAAATGCTTAGAAAAGAACTTATTATTGTTGAAACTAGTTATACTCTAAATTCCAGATCAACTTTTGAAGTAATTCATAAGTTAGGAGGGAATACAAACTATTGAAAAAGAAAAAGAACAAGGCCAAAACACCACTTTCAATTCTTCTTCTAAGTCTCAACATATTAAAAATGAAGACGAGGTGAAAAATAATAATCTAAATAATAAAACATGATCAAGATCCAATGTAAAAGATGTGAAATATTTGAATATATTTAAATGTTTAATAGAAGTAGTTGGAAAAAATTTCATAAACGTTTTACCAATAATGGCAAAAAGATTTTTTAGTCATCTAAAGAGCAAAATTATAATTATGCTAATATAGTAATTACTAATCCAAAATACATATTAACTAATGAAATGGAACAAGTACATATCTCTCATCATGTTCCTCTTTTAGAATCTTATATTATGGACTTAGAAGTCATAAAGTATAGGACAGTAGGTTGTGATTACATTCAAAGTTTTGTTGATAAGATTAGTTATGTGTCTCAATTAAGCTTAACCCTTTTAACATTAACTTTCTTAGCTAAACTAGATAATATTAAGTATATTCTCTCATCTTAAGGACTAAGCATACAAACATCTTAAGAACTTAAAGTAATGATAGGATATCATAGTGGATTTCTTCTTCCTCTTCATGGTCAAGCCTCCCTTAATTGATTAAGCATGTCTTATCAAATTAAAGTTTCATCTAACTTTATGTTATGGCATGCATATCCTAAACACAAAAACATTTACAACATTATAGTTATAAAGAAGAATGGGTATGTTAGTCTTCCTACCACTCTAAAATGTATGTCCCAAAATCATGTTTGTAGACTTGAAAAATATCATTAAGCTCCTTTCCCTACTAGTAGTTGATGTGCATAAGAAAAGCTAGAGCTTATGCATTTAGATTGATGTGATGCCATGTCTACATTAAAATATTTTAGGATATTCCTATTTTATAAGTTTCATTGATGATTATATTTGATATGCTAGGGTATATACTATCAAACATAAAAGTGATGTTCTCATGATGTTTGGCATTCTCAAGGCTTGAATAGAAGGAGAATTAGGATGTTTCATAAAGACTGATTGCTTAGATAATGGAGAATATGCTTTCTATGCTTTCTTCTCACATTTTTAAGCTAAAGGCATACATTCTCTTAAAATAGTTCCTCATAGATCTCAAAAAAATGGTGTGGTTGAGAGATTTAATAATCCTATCATGCATATGACTTTTTCCTTAATGTAATACTCAAGTTATTAGTAATACTTATGAACTAAAGCCATTACTATAACAGTTTATCTAAGTAACCACACTAGTTACATTAGTAAAAATGGGGAGTCTCCAAATGATAAATTATATAGTCAAAAGCCAAATCTCACTCATCTTCATGATTTTGGATGTCACTATTATGTTTATATTTCAAGAGTAGTGAAGAAAGTTGGATGCTCATGATATAAAAAATTTCTTAGTGAGATATGTTCTTAACCAAAAATTATTTAGAATATTAATTTCATTTAAACATACAATCATAATATCTTATGATTTCATCTTGTCTAACATAGAATATAGATCTAAATTCAATTCTCAATTCCTCAAAACTCCATTTTAATAAACCATAATCAAAGATGTTCATATTATTTTTGTTAAAGGGAGGAAAAGTAAAGGCAATGATGATTGCTCAATTTATTTGGAAGATACTACAAATCAATAGGTAACTATGCTTTCTAACTCAAATCAACTAGTTATTCATGAATCCTCATCATAATATTAAAAATAGGATTCATATACTTCTATGTTATCAAAAAAGTTTGATGATAAGGAGGAAATTTTGACTAAGTTTCTATTGGAATTTATGAGGATGAATCCCTTAATGGAAATTTTTGAAATTTTGTTAAAAACTAATCAAAATAGATAAACTTTTATTTATATTAGCCATAGTGCTGCACTATGAATTGATCATGGATCATGGTACTTTACAATGAGTTGACCAAGGGTCATGGTCTATAAAAATTGAAGAAATTATGATCATTATGAATACCATGATGGTATCATAATTCATGTTTTGATATAATGGTAAAAAAATTAAATTTTTAAGTACCAAGTTTTATGGTATGTTTACCAAGAATCATGGTGAATTTACCTTAATGAAATTTTGAACCATGAGATGACCATAGAATATTGTTAGTAATTTAGAAATAACCATAAGAAAACCATAAGTTATGATGGACATCATAGATTAATCATGAGTTATGATGATTCACTGTGAGTTGATCACAAGTCATGGTATAAGAAAAATTAAGTCTATGTAATACCACAAGTTGTAGTAAACCTATGGTCTATAAACCTACAATACCAAAACTTTGCCATGAGCCTTGGTTAATCTAAAAATCTCAAATATGTGAAGATTATGAAATCATATTTGAATGGGAATCAATTTATTCAAGTCATCCCAAGCTATTGAATAACTTGAGATGAGAAATAGGTATGAATAAAATGAATTTTAAGGGTAAAAAGATTGATCCCATTTCAATGTCCTTTGAACTTCCAAACAAAAGACTAAACCTAGACTATAATGAATTTGGTAATTCTACTTTGATGAAATTGTAGATGATAATGGACATCATGAGTTAATCATGAGTCATGATGATTCACCATGAATTGATCATGAGTTATGGTAATTAACCATGAGTTGATCATGCATCATGGTTTGGGAAAAATTAAATCTCTATAATATCACAAATTGTAATGAACTCATGGTCTATAATCCTATAATACCAAAACTTGACCATGGGTCTTATTCAATATAAAAATCTAAAAAATATATAATACCACAAGCTGCAGTAGACGTGTGGTCTATAATTCTACAATACCACAACTTCACCATGAGTATTGGTCAATCTAAGAATATAAAATATGTAAGAAGTATAAAATCAAATTTGTATAGGAATTGATTCTTTTGGACTCATCCTAACCTATTGAACAACTTAAGATGAGAAATAGTTCTCAAAGGAATGAATTTTAAGTGTAAAAAAAAATGATCCTACTTTAATGACCTTTAAAATTTCAAATAGATGGTTGAACCTAAACTGTAATGAATTTGGTAAAACTACTTTGATGAAATTATAGATCATGATGAATGGGTAATGAGAAAAATTGAAAAAATATTGATGAGAGTAATGATGATTCTTTTTTTATTATTGGATGCTGAATAAAATTGATGAATGAGAGGTGGATGAATGAAAATTGATGAAATGATTATAATTAATGAAATGATCATGAAATCTTAATGAATTGAAATATTTTGTTACACAATCAATCTTAATGCTGTAGCATTAGTTAAAATAATGATTTCTTCATATATTTATAGCCAAATAATTGGGCCATAATTGTATATGATTGGACAAATCTATTTTTATAAAAAAATGGACTAGAAATTAAAGGGACATGAGTCATTGAAACCATTATTTGATTACATATATCCATCAATTATTTTGAAAAGGAAAATAAATAGATTTATCTATCTTATCTTATGTCAAAGAAGAATTCAAATGAAGTTTACATGGCTTTGGTCCCTATTTTATAAAAGAACTAATTTTTTATCACTTGAACTTTGATTTTATTTTCTTTAAAGTTTTACTTTATTTTACTATACTTCTATATGTATGTATGGCCTTCTATAGCCTTATACTTTGGCTTATTAAACTCAAGTTTCTCTTTTTTTGTAATTTACATCATGGGCATGAAACTTGTATTAATTGTGAGTGTCTAAACTACATAAGAGAACTAACAACCACTCCTTTAGAATGTACTTTGGACTCATTGTGACTTATTTTGAAATTTAATGAATCTATAATTATTATAGAAACTTGCTCAATATTTTTCATGATGGTCCTCTTTGGTTGGAATTCTATTTGTTGATTTTTTTTGGCTTATGTGAAATCTAATACAAGTGAATGAGAGTGAATATCTTCTTTTTATTTATGTATTAATTCAATGTGTAATGTTATGATAGAGGTAGCTTATCTTTCATCTTTGAATAAATTTTGTATGCATAGCTCCAAGTCTTCTATATCTTCAATCTTCTTTTCATTTTTTCAAGGAACATTAATTTTTTCTTTTTCTAGACTTCTATATTTTTGGAAATTAATCTAATTAATAGATTTGATTTGCAAGCTCTTCAAATTTTTCTGTCATGTTGTTTTCATCATAAATAATGTAAGATTTTTTTTATCAAATATTAATTTGTGGTAACCATTTATTAGCTAGATGACTAATAGAAAGGTTCTTTCAAGGTTTGGAACATAAAACACACCTCTAATTTCACAATGATCTCAATATTTTAAATTGATATTTATATTACATGTTCCAAGACTTTGAAGTTTTCTTCCATATTCAAAATAGAACTTTCCAAGGTTTTTTCTAAATAATACATTGGAAAAATTATTTTTCCTTTATGTCAATATTTTCAATATTCATTTGTTTAATGGAATTTTCTTATTTAAATGGAAATATGCATAAAAAACCAATTTATTTAATGGAATTCTTGTTTGGATTTCCAATGGCTTTAACCATAGCTTTGATATCAATTGTTGGAATTTATGGGAATGAATCCCTTAATGAAAATTTTTTAAATTCTATTGAAAACTAATGAAAATAGCCAAAATTTTATTTATTATGAATGATAGTATTATAGCATAGATCATGATCTTTCACCAAAATCTTACAATGAGTCATGGTGCTTTAAAAATAGCTAACTATGGGTTGTGGTGCTTTTCCACAAGCTAACCACATGTTGTGGTTTGTGAAAATTAGAGAAATTTTGATCATTATAAATACTATAATTGGAACACAATAGTACAATGATTCATAGTCTAATATTTTAATTTTTGAATACTAGGTATCATTATATGTTCACAACAAGTCATGCTAAATTTACCTTAATTGAATTTTGAATCACAAGATGACCATGGATCATTGTTGATAATTTTGGATTAATCATGAGGCAACCACATGCCATAGTTGATACCAAAAGTTGGTTAGAAGTCATGGTGGTTCATGACAAGTTGACCATGAGTCATTATGACTTCCCATGCCCAAATGTCATGGAAAACATCAAATATAGGTAAGATTTAATATTATGCATAGTGAATGTGATAAGGAAAATGTATAACAAAAAGAAAAGAATCGTATATTAATGTGAAAAATGTATATTTAGGTTTTTTTTAGGGTTCCTTAGGATTATATTCTCTCAGCATCTATCCCTTAGATGCAAACCAGCACTACCACCATAGTTAAGCCTATAACTGGCTAGAAGGAATGGCTAGTGATCTTCCTATTCTACTTTGCCTAACATCCATTACTTATCTTACTAGCTTAACAACCCCATGCTAGTATGATCTTTAATTCTCAACTATAAATACCTTCAGTAAAACCCTCAAGGATCACCTCAAGAGACATGCCTCTTATTATAATGTGTCATTTCAAATCTTGTTACAAATTTTTCTATTAGGGATTATTATAATAATTACATTATTTTTTATTAAGTAACAATAATATTGTTATGAAATGATATCATTTGAAAATGAGAACATGACAAACTACATCCCTTATCTTTCATTCATTCTTGAATGAGTTCACATTAGCGATCTTTCTCCATGCTCTAGTGATCCCTTCATATTCTAATGATTTAATACTTTGATTTATCATTTTGAAATAGGGTCGAATATTTTTGAGTTCTCCTACTTGTTTTGCAAATAAAATATATGTGAGAAAAATATTTGAAAAAATAAATATTATCATGTTATTAACTTACCTTGATTTCTAGATAATAGTAGGAGGTGAAATAAAGGTCTACCAAACACTAATTACTGGTTCTAACTAGGGTTACATAGGATGCAACTCATATCTTTGGGATAGGGAAACTTAGTTTTTCCACTTATATTACCCATATATTTTACTTTACTAAATAAAATATATATATTAATTAAATAAATAAAAATAAAAGTAAGATATAGAAGTAATTTAAGAAAATTTGTATCTTTCAACAATCTTAGGGGAAATGGATATAGTTATAGTTTTGCCATAAGGGCTCTATGATGAGATGGACTTCTTTAGGATGGTAAGGCTTGATCTTGATTTTCAACATTTTCTTTAGGAATTAACTCCAATAACTTGATAACTTGAAAAAATTGGACATCATATCAAATGTAATCTAGGGTCTCAGTAAAGAAGGATGTTTACCCATCCTTAGTAACTATGGTAGTGTAGTTAGTAAATCGCACTTCTTGATGAAAAATATCTATTAGCATCATTTGTTATCAAATTTTTTGATTCAACTTATCTAATAAGGATTCAAAATATGTGGAATTTGCACTATCCAATGAAATAGTATGATGAATATATAAGAACACTCTTTAAATTTGGATACTCTTTTATAGGATCTTTAACTTTTCTATATTTTAGAAATTTATGAACAACACTTCCAGCTTTCATGTTAAAGACTTTGTAGAGAATAAAAGGCACAACATTGAGATAAGTAGAGGTTAGAAATATCTTGTACTTCAAGATTTCCTAGATCTAGTTAATCAAGTAAGATACTTAAAAAATTCTAACATCTAGGCATGTTGGATCAGTAATCAAATGTGTGTTGACCATACATCCACACTTTTCTAATGACTACACTTAGTGTACTAATGCTAATATTATGTGGCTTCTCTAGAATCTTAGTTATTTTTTCCTTCTAATAACTTGAAGTTTTGGCATTTTGAAAATCATATCTTCTAATTTTCATTCAAGCATTTATATTACATTAAACTTGTCTTTCTTGTAAAAGATTGCATGACCATTCATGTTGTGATTTCTATAGTAGGTTAATCGATATGGCTCATAGGAAAAACCATCATAAGAATATTTTTTCTTGTAGATACTGTTGTATCACAACTTCCTTAAATTTGTTTCAATTTGGTACAAAAATTATCATGGTAGAACTTCTTGTAGGCATAAAACATTAATATCAAATCTTATAATTGTACTAGGATGCATAGGTATCAATACTCGTGCTAGTCCAAAGCCCAAGGTGAACATAGTAGATGTTATTTTTCATTAGCTATGGACCTTGCAAGCATATTGTATGTTTTCATTTTCATTCATATTCTTAGACTCTCTCCTAAATTATTACCTCTTAGGATTATCATACACATTGCCAAGATAAGATTATGATTCTTCATGATGGTTGATGTTTCTTGCATGATCTAGTTGTTAACTAAATTAGTATACATTTTTTTTGTCATTTTTATTTTCCAACCAATTCTTCAATTTCTCAATTTACTGGATTGCTAAAGACTTAGGTACATTTTCAAGACTCTTAATGATCTTTCTACCCTCTTTTGAACATTGATTCAAATAATGTAACTAATGACTAGAAGTTAGGGGCCTAGGTCTATCTATATGCATAACCCAAGTACCTAATCTTGAGGTTCAAGATGGCTAAAACATTATAATTTTTTAGTCTTAATCATGATATTATTAGACATGATTAGTTGATCTAGGTTATGACCTACTAAGCTTTAAGTTAAACTATTATTTAATCATTGAATACTTGGATGTCTAATCTAATATCATTGTTGGATTTAGAAGACTAAAAAATATTAAAGCTAACTATTCATATGTTATAAATGAACATTTTCTACTTGAGATATGTTAAATTATGTTCATGAGTCTCTTGAGACATCTTTTAAGATCAAGGATTAGACACTAATTTTTTACGTTTCTTAGGATAGATTTGACTTTGCCATTATGTATAGGAGGCTAAAATATACTAGAAAAAATCATTTTTTCATTAGAAAAAGATTATAGGATCAAAAGTTAAAGGCTTTCAAGGTTGGAAATTTGGGCATGAATTTTGAGACTTCCCAAGAACTTTCCAAGAGGTCACCATCTTATTACTAGTTCAAGGCTAGTGTGCTTAATTATAAAGTTTTTATTTCTCATGCTACCAATCCATAAATTTAATCACAACCGATAATTTTAATTTTAATTTTTAAATTTATAATTTATAAATAAAGTTAATTTATTAGTTGATACACTTTTTTCCATTAGTTGATAGATGTTTTCTAACATTGGCTAGTAGGAACCCATGGTCTTCTCGGTCACCAATGGGTAGGAACTTATAATTAAATTAGTTACTAACTAGTAGAGATCTATAGTGCTAAATTAGGAACCCTATGTGAAAAAAGAATTCAAATAAAATCGACATGGGTTTGATCCTTAGTTTCTAAAAGTGCTTATTTGTCTTTACTTTGACTTTTATTTTTTCGTTGCATCTTTGAATTTTTACCTAATTTTACCATACTTCTATCATATTAGAATTTACCTTTTTGAGCTCATTTCTTTGCTTTGTTTGTAATTTGCATTGTGAAAATGAATCTTTTATTAAATGTAAGTGTTAAAGTGCATGCTAGAACTAACAATCCCTCATTTAGGATGTACTTTGGATTCTTTGTGATTTGTTTTGAAATTTAACCAATCTTCACTTGTCTTAGAAACTTATTCAATATTTTTAATGATGGTTCTCCTTGGTTGGAATTTTATTTGCTGATTTTGTTATTCCATGGTTGTTTCTTATCTTGAATTAATTTCTTTTATGTTAATATCTTTGATGAGATGAGGGTACCTTCTTTTCCTTGTATGGAATTTGATATAGATGAGTGAACATTCTCTCTCTTTTGTCTTTGAACAAATTTTCTATGCAGACCTCTAAGTCTTCTATTTCTTCAATCTTCTTTTCATTCTTTGAAGGTACCTTTTAATTCTTTCTTTTTCTTGACATCTCTATTTTTGGAACTAACTCTAAGAAATAGATCTGATTTGCAAGATTTTTAAATTTTTCTTTCATGTTATTTTCATCATATAAAATCAAAGAATTTTTGTCAAATATTAGTTTTTGGTCATCATTTTTCAATTCACTTGATAATAGAAGGGATCTTTCAAGGTTCAAAAATAAAATTCATTTCTAATTTTAAAATGATTTCCATCTTTTAAATTGATATTTATAATACATGTTCTAGGAATTTGATGTTTTCTTCCATCTTCAAAATATAACTTTCCAAGGCCATTTCTAAATGATACATTAAAAAACTCATGTATCTTTGATACCATATGACTTGTGCAACATTTTTTAAATAGTTATTTTTTAATGAAATTTTCTTATTTCAGTGGAAATATGCATGAAAAATTGGTTCCTCATTTTTGTTTGGTACGAGCCTTTCTTTAATTTCTAAATTCTTGCTTTACTTTTGTTCAATATTCAATAAGTTGTGTTGGATATTGGAGTCTTTTCTTATTTTATTTACCTTTTAATTTCTTCTTGAATGCTTTATGTTTTCATATTTTACTCTTTCTTGAATGTTTTTCTTTGCGAAATTTTTATTTTTTAATGTCTTTAATTTTTTTACTTGTTTTCTTTCTTCTTCATTTTTTCAGGATGAGTTTTTCCTTTTTAACCTTTTGAAGTTTCTAAGTTTTCTTAACATTGAATTTTTTCCTTCTTATATTTATATTTTTTTAAAATGAATTGTCACATTTCCTTGCTGGCATTTAAATTTGAAGTTAATTTTTTGATTTTTCCATGAATTGGATTACGTATGGTGTCTTTTATTAATTCTTCTTTTATGAATTTATGGAATTTCTTTCTCAATTTTTTATTCAAAGATATTTCTATTTCACTACATTTGTAAATAATGCTATAGACATCATTGTGATATAGAAACCCTATGTCAATCTTTGATATAATTTGAAATTTTAAATACCATTATAAATAATATAACATCTTAGAAAATTCATATTTGGATCTCCCATGACTTCAACATTAGCTTTGATACCAATTGTTGGGATCCATGGGAATAAATCCATTGATGGAAATTTTTGAAATTTTTTAAAATTTGAAGGAAAATAGTTAAAATTTTATTTACAAGTAATGGTCTTTCACCATGATCTTACCATGAGTCATGGTGCTTCACCATGAGCTAACCATGGGATGTGCTACTTTTTCACAAGCTAAGCATGACTAGTGGTTTGTAAAAATTAGAGAAATTTTAATCACTCTAAATATGGCAAGGATTCCATGAGTTAGAGAAATTTTAATCACTCTAAATATTGCAAGGATTCTATGAGTTAGAGAAATTTTAATCACTCTAAATACCATGAGGGTACCACGAGTCATGGTCTGATACAATGGTTAAAAAAATAAAATTTTTGAATACCTAAATTTGTGATATATTCAACACAAATCATGGAAAATTTATCTTAGCAAAAATTCTAAACCACAAGGTAACCATAGATTATTGTTGATAATTTTGGATCAATCTTGAGGCAAGAATGAGTCACAATTAAAACCACGAATTCACTAGAAGATGTGGTAATTCACCATGAGTTGATCATGGGTACAGTCTAGGAAAAATTAATTTGTACAATACCATGATTTGTGATGAACTCATGGTTTGTGAAGTTGCAATACCATGACTTAAGTATAAGTTCTAGTTGATAGGGCTTATAAACTGATATAAAATTATCACTAAATACTTCATCCTTTCTATTTTTTATTAGTAAATTATTATTGTTATTCTAAATAGCATATGTAACCCATGAGTGGTGTGCACATATGCAAAATTAGATGTTTTTCAAGTAAACATCTTATAAAAGCCAAAAAAATATTGTTGTGAAAGGGTAAAAATAGCATTAAAATTTTTTAAAATTAAAAATTAAATAAAAATGAATAATAATAATGAAAATAATAATAATAATACTATATAAAAACACACATGATGCATGCTACCATACTTTGTTGTGTGACATGGCTATTACATCATGTGCAATAGTGCATTATCATTTTAAAAGGTGGCATTATTGTTTTCTTTAAAAAATATAATAAAATAAAATATAAATAAGTCCTTGTTATATATATTTATTATATGTGTGTGTATATATATATAATAAGTACTTAGTTCTTGTCCTCTGGTCACGGTTTCTTCCCATGCCTTCACTAACCATCCTTTTTGGTATTGTCTTACATGCAACATTCTTTATGTTTTCTTATTTTATTTTATTTTTTCTTAACTTAGTTTTATTTTCTAAAATAAATTAAAATATTATATTTTTTCTTTTTTCTTCTTTTTATTTTTCCATCCAATCCTTAAATTTTTCCAAAATCTCAAGCAACTTCTTCATTGTGCCCTATTCATTGGTTGTCTTGTACCTTAGTTATAAGGAAGAGGAACAAAATCAGGTATGATTTTAAAAAAAAATTCCAATCACATTTTTCATACCTATGTGCACTAAAACCTTGACTATGATAATGTTTCATGTGTTGTCCTTGGATTTTATGGTTTTCATTATGCTTTTCAACATTTTTTATAACAAATGTATAGAATTATGAGGTGCTTGCATGATTGTTTTTACCATTTTTCACAATTAATCATATTTCAACAATTGTGTTCCATGCACCAAAGGTCATGATCAAATAAAATAAGTGAACCTTAGGCCTCCATGATACAACTAGCTAAAAGATAAAGATTAATTAAACTACTAATTGAACTTAATCTAGTAGAACATCCTGAAAAAAGATCCAAAGATCACAATTATTATTCCCTAAATAGAATGTTAGGAACAAACATAAAAATGATCACCTAGAGTGAAGTTGATTGATACATTCACAAACTCCATTGATTTGAAAAAAAATCCAAGCTTAAAACTCATGAAGTAAGTTGATGCCATGAATAATACAAACAAGAGAGAAAGAAACTATGTTAGGAAATCTTGTTAAAGCATTGATGTAGCATCAAAGTAAGATTCTTCAAGCAAGGATGTTAGGCTTAGAAGAGTAAGTTCAAAGATATCTACTAAACCCTTAGTATACATCAAACATGTCAAGAGTTATTTCATCACAACCATCATCTCATTATGCTTTTTTGTAAGTTGTCAAGTTGATGTTATGTCTTATGTCATATCTTGTTGTAACTCCTCTCCATTGACTATAAGTTAGATTATGTATAGTCCAATATTTATTTTTGTAAGCCAAGAAACTAGATTAATTCAGTCATGGGGTAATGATGAGGCATTTGGAGGCAATTTTATATCAGTTTGTAAGCCAAGATATATAAAGTTATTTATTTGTACTTTTTGTTTTGATAAGTGGTGATGCATCATTAGTGTGCTACCTCATGTGGTGTGCTACCTCACATGGTGCATTGCCTCTTCTCATGTGTTGCCTCATGTGGTACACTACCTTATGTGGTGCGCTACCTTAGCAAGTTTGTTGCCTAACCACTTTCATTGCAAACCCCAAAACTACAAATTATCTTTGGATTTTTAAATTTTCTTTAATGTAAGAGCTTCTCATCCTTCCTTGTGTAAGTGTGCAATTTATTTTATTTATTATTATTTATTAATCCTTAAGGTAAAATCTTCTCATCCTTTCTTAAGGTAAGTATTTGTGTGATGATCAAAACTTATTTTGATTTTCTTAAATTTTTTAATTGTTGCTTAAATATTAGGTTGTGAACATTTAATTAATGAAGTTAAATTGTTTAGTTACCTATTCTTAAATCTTGATGTGAACATTTACTTAATGAAACTATTTGTTAAATTTAAAATTTGTAATTAATTTAATTTTTTAGATGGATTAGCATAGTTGTGTGGAGCTTTACCATGATTCTATGTTGCTGGAAGAGGTCATACCTATATAGAATGATGTTGAACTATTGAGGGTGTGACTACGAAGTTTTTATCACTTTTTTATATTAGTGTTACATTGCATAAAGGATTATAGTACAGTTTACATATATATTATATTTCCATTTTGTATCTATCACATAACAGATTGTAACATAAAGATGTATTTTATTTACCTTTTGTATGTGAATGTTGCACCTATTTTGCAAAGAATTGCAATTAATATTAATTATTGTTTTATTATTTACATTTGTAAATTACATAAAAATTACAAAATTATAAAAAACATAAAAATATCACTTTCCTACCATGGCAACAAAGGTTTTTTCACTATATTATATGTATTATATAATTTTTTCATTTTTTAAATGCAACAATATGCATAAGTAAACTTTGCAATTGATGTTCCCATCATCTTTGGTGTTTATGATTGGTTTGCTATACATACCACTGATAAACCTCTTGTATTCTTGGTTAGGGTAGCCCCTATCACTAGTCAATAGAAAATCTCAAATATGTAACAATTCTAAAGTCAAATTTGAATAGGAATTGATTTTTTGAAGTTACCCTAAGCTACTAAACAACCTAAGATAAGGAATAGGTCTAAATGAAATGATATTTGAGGGAGAAAAGATTGATCATACTTTAGTGATCTCTAAACTTCCAAATAGAAGATTGAACCTAGACTACAATGCATTTAGTAAAAATAATTTTGATGAAATTATAAATGATGATGAACTAGCAACAAGATAAATTAAGAAACTGTTGATGAGAAAAATAATGATTCTTGTTGATTGTTGGATGATGAATAAAATTGATGGACTAAATATGGATGAATAAAATTGATGGACTAAATATGTATTAATGAATTAAATTTTTTTTAACACAATCAATCTTATTCATATGACCTTAATTACAATCATGTTTTGTCAACATATTTATAGCCTAATTATGAGGCCATAATGATATATGATGGGACAAAGCTATTTTGTTATGAAAAATGGTCTAGAAATTAAAAGGACATGAGAAATTGGTACCATTATTTAATTGTATTGATCCATAAATATTTTTAAAAAATAAAAATAAATTAAATTTTCTATCTTGTCCTATGTGACAAAAGAATTCAAAGAAAATTTACATAACTTTGTTTCCTATTTTTTAAAAAGTGATAATTTGTCTTTACTTCAATTTTTATTTTTACCTTTTATCTTTAAAGTTTTACTTGATTTTACTATAGTTTCATATGAATATATGATCTTGTTTTAGCTTTAAATTTTGGCTTGTTAAAATCATTTCTTTACTTTATTTCTAATCTATATCTTAGGCATGAAACTTGTATTGAATGTGAGTATCCAAAGTGCATGCCACAACCAACAATTTCAAAGTTTGTAGAAGATATATATAGAAATTAAAAATCATCAACTATAGGATGAACTACATCTAATATTTGAAGGTGAACCATCTACTTTCTCTAAAAAAATCAACATGATCATTGGAAAAATACAATGAAGTTAGAATATTAAGCTCTAATAGAAAATATCACATGATTTCCCTTTTGAACATAAATATTTAATAAAAAAATGGCTCTAATGAACCAGATATAATCATGATTCCCCATTAGATAAACATAATTTTTGCCTTATTGTTAATTGCTTTTGAACAACATAAAAGTTTAAATTTAAATACATCTTTACTTTAGTCATAAATTGAAAAACAATTAAAACTCTTGTAGCTTTACTAAAATAAAAGAATTGAAAGCTACATCAATTCGATAGGAAATTGGTTTTCTTGAATGGTGATTTTGAAGGAAAAATTCTATATGGTTTAAGCTAAAGATTTCAAGATTTTTTATGAAGAATGAAATAATTATTGTCCAATAAAATTTCTATATGGACATAAATAAGTTCCTAGAACTTGTTATAAATAGCTCTCAACATATCTGAAATCCACAAAATTTATGTAACTACCAAAGTATAGATTTGCTCTTTTTACAAATAAAAATGAAGAAAAGTTAACATATGCTATTGTCTTTGTGAATGATATGTTAATAATGAATAATGATAAAGAAGAAGTAAGAGAACTTAATGATGAGCGGCGAGTACCCCCTAGTCATAACCATATGAATCACATGCATTTATGCATAATCTAGTCAACTTCCATGGATGGGACTAGTTGTGGCATCTAGATCATTATGCCTTAATTGCAGTTTATTGTATTCTCACTTGGACTAGTGGTAGCTTTGTCATGTATGGTTTAGTCCAAAGTGAGGCATATGATTGTTGATGTTGTTTTGACTTTATGCTACTCTTGATGATAATAGAGAAATTTATTATTTAATCTAGTTAACAATAGAAAGTAATGTCTAAACTAGCCTACAAGTAATGAGCATTCATTCCTAGCTTGTTGTACACATCCTGAACCCATGTATTCACTGTTGGAATTACCAAGCACTACACTACTAGGTAAACCAAGCAATAATGTTGTTGGGATTACCAAGCAAATACATGTTTATGCTTGAAACTGGTTACACTCATTTTTCCAATTCATTAATATGCATGTAAATGTAAATATTAACTAAGTATATGGAAAGTAAATTGCATGGGAAGTAAATTTAATCTAAGTCAAAGTGTTGCAATGAATAAGAATCAATCTTGATCTTATTATCTTTCATGGAATGTGTCTAGGTACATTGCCACTCGAATAAGGTGTTGTACAACTAACCTAGATCCAAACTGCAGGCTCTCATTGACTATTCTCTGAAACTATGGAATAAAATTACAAGAGCTCAGCTACTCTATTGACAAAAGAATGGGATGAATCATGCATCCAAGTGGTGTATTTATAAGCAGGCATACATCTTGTGATATCAGATATTGGATATCAGAACTTATGCTATGATATCAAGGCTAAGATATCAGATCCCTAATATTAGATACCCAAAATCTTAGCCTACAAAAAACATTATTTATCATACCCCCACAATTAAATGAAAACTTATCCTTGAGTAAAGAAAAGGAAGCACAAGCTCTTCAGAAAATATCAGGAAGCTATGGGATTATTGATTGACTCTAAGTGCCACATTAGAAAATTTTAATCAAGTGGATGCAAACAAAATGACAAAGTAAAAAAAACACTAGGACAAACATTGAAGATTACAAAATTTGTAGATGTATTCAAAAAGTTGTTGAAGATGATTATTCTCATTGCCATTAGCGATGGTAGACTTCCAACCTTGATTGTTCTATTGATGCTTCTCTAGTTATGTAGAACATTCTTGAAGGATGGATTAAAAGTTCTTCTAAACATCCCATGGATAAAGCAGTCATGTGATGTTTGAACCATTATCTTGTATGTGCTACCATTGGTCCATGGGTATATCTTCCGTTGTTCCTCTCTTGGCTTCATTTTCATGCATGGAAAAAGACTATATTTTTTAGGCATCCCTTTTAGCATCACTTGTAGTCACCAAAGGATCAACATTAGTTTTGGTAAATTTTCCTTAATAATTAACCCTTTTCAAATCCCTTAGTTTGCATTTAAGCACAAGGTGATGACATCGTACTATGCCCAAGCCTATGATGTAGCTAAAATCATCAAGTTTTTCACCTTATTTTTGTTAATTACTATTAGTTTACTACTTTACACAATTACTTACCCAATCATCTTGATAGTATAGCACAAAAACCCAACACATAGCATTGACTTCTACATCATGACTTAGTAATATTATTAAAGGAAACATAAAAGACATCCATAAAACATAAAGAAAATGACTTAAGAAAAGAGAAAAATATATATATAAAAAAGAGAAAGATAACAAGAAATGGAAAACATATTAAGAATTAGAAAATATGGAAATAAATAGGAAAATAATAAAAAATTGTAAAACAAAAAGGTGAAAAACACTTATTAGTTCTTAATTTAGGATGAGGCATTTCTCCCATGACTAAGCTCTTGACCACGACAAGAATTAATAACTAGT
This sequence comes from Gnetum montanum, assembly GCA_015680685.1. NCBI lineage: Eukaryota > Viridiplantae > Streptophyta > Gnetopsida > Gnetales > Gnetaceae > Gnetum > Gnetum montanum. The sequence goes on along the minus strand of MNCI01022979.1, from coordinate 183,492 downwards.
TTGGCTGGTCCCATGCATCTTTTAAACAATTTTATATTCTCATTTCCATGAAATTGGATGTCTTGTAGTTTAGTGGCTACTTCATGGACTAGTTTTTGCTCACACACTTTTTTATAAACTTTGATATGGAGTGTTATGGGGGTTGTGTTGATATTTTGAACTTCATGCCTACAACTGCATCCATTATTATTAGTAGTGATGCATGGATTCTTTTGTTTCTTCATAGTGATAATTTTATTATTCATGTCTTGTTTTGGAGTGGTAATGGTTGTTGGCTTTTGCATATGATTAAGAGACATCATTCTTGTAAGGAAGGATGTTGCACTAGATTGGCCTTGTGTAGGTTTCAATGTGCGAGTAGGTCTATGCATTTTATATTTGTGTGAGGAAACTATTCTAAAGAAATAACATTTCCCAGGTTGTGATTGAGATCTACTAGCATTATCATTCTTGTGTACATTTACAGCATAAGTGGTATTGTTTTATTGATGTTGTGGTGTAAAACCTTCCTATGTTGTTGGTGGTGATGTATGGTGGAGGGAAGTATGAGAATATTAAAGATATGATGGAGGATGAGAGGCATGAGGTGGTTGAAACACTGTGAAATTGCAGGAGCCAAAGGGTTCAGCTAAATTCAGAGGTTCAAGCAAGGATCCGCAAATATGTTGCACATCTCATCAAGTTTCATTCTCTTTGGTTGAATGCTTGTTACGTTACATCATGCACCTCAGCGTAATAGTCCCCAAGGAGTGCGCGGCAACAACACTTCAAACTCGGAAGGTTTGTTATGTTACGTTGAATTACACTATGTAGCATAATGTGGTGCCATGCAGCGTAACACAGCATAATATAGCACACCGCAACGTAAACATAAGATAGTTTGTAGCGCTAAAGACAAGGAAGATTACACTATGCTACACTTTGAAGCATAGTGCAACGTAATGTGGTAAGCTTCAACTGTCAGGTATCTAAACCATGTTTCTCTCCTGATCCTAGTCGTATAAATACCCCAACAAACAATATTCAAGGAGTTGGCAAGTTGACAAATTGGCAAGAAAAAGAGAGGCAAGTTTAGCAATTCTAGTAGAACTGGGCAAGACATTGGTAACAGAAGAACATCGACGGCGACAGAGAGAGCCCCTTGACCTAAGATTTCGAGCTAACGAGTGCTTTGCTTCAAGTCTAACTTCCTTGCATCTAGATTTGGATAGTAAACAAGGTAGATTGGCATTTTCTTGTTTAATCTTGTAGTGGCTTTCTATTGGTGGTAGATATTTTGTTCAAAATGAAGTCTACTTTGTAAACCCGTTGTGTTCTTCGTTTTTACATTTATAAGATAGATCTCAAATTTTGGGATCGTGCATATCTTTTGGATCCAATTCATGGTAGCTTGTTCGCATTAAATTCAGTAATTGTTATTACATCGTTTACATCGCATTTGTCATCTTCAAGGTTCAATCTGATAACAGATCCATTTTCTTTTGGATAGACAATATATATTTTCATATCAAATTATCACCTCATCGTACAACAGTTAGCAAGCTTATTGATTAAGTAAGTTCCTGTCTGATTGACAAGACCGTTCATGGCACCTCAAATTCATTTCTCCAGCATGGCCCTCATGTGGATCCAGGGTTAAAACTTTGTACATAGGAATTCCCTCGGTGTTTCCAGCAACTGACATTTTCTGTCGTTACAGTGATGATCCCATAGAAGATGTCTCGGGTTGATGATATTGAAGAGAGTGGTAGGAGTCATTCGAGGTAGAAGAAGTAGAATCAATCAAGGAAATAGGTTAAACATAATATTTATTACCATGTCCATCTAGTAGTAAGGGTAGTGCTAGTTTGATGATGCCCCACACTCCCCCCCCTCACTCACTCACAATGACTATGAAGTTTACCACTACGGTTGATGATAGTGTTGAGGCTAGTAAGAAGTCCCACTAGGATAGTACAATTGGTTGTAGGATTGTCTATAATTACCTTGTGAGTAAGATAATTTCCTAGGAATTTTATTTTGTATGAACTTGGGGTTCAAAGAAAAAGGTCAATACTCATGTAGATGTAACATGACTGGGCAATAACCCTTTGGATGGTCATATAGGTAGACGTCACATTCATCATCCTCTTCCATGTTTGAGTCTATAGCCTCTTCTTCTATAGCTATTTTCCTTTTTTTCCAATAAGTGTTCCTAGCTATTTCTTGGTTAATTTTCCTCTTCTTATTTCAATTATTTGATTCATTTTGTATTACTTTCTCCTCTATGATTTTTACGTAAGTTGTAAAGTTTTTATTCATTAACTCCCACATCTTATTTAGCCTTGCTTTACGCTCATTGATAGACTTTTGTATTGGTAAGGTTTGTCACAAAATCATCTCATCGAGAACTACCTCTTTATTCTCATCATATATATGGACCCTCTTCTTTTAAAGAGTTGGATCCTAGTTATATTCCTCTACATTTGCTTGTTACATAGCTCTCCTTCTTTCACCACCTGCTTGATTAGCCTTTGTATCTAATGGGTTTTCAATTCATATAATCGACCTTATGCATAAATCCCAACCATCTCCCTCATTTGATTACAAAACCAATCTAAGTTGTGAAAAAAATTTTCTTTTAGAGAAAACCATGGCTTGGACATGTATGTAGTAGAGAATAGTATCTATCCAAGGCCACATCTAAAGATTCATGATTTTCTTTCTTCCACCATTGGATTTGTTTTCTCAAGTTGGAAACTCTCACATAGGTTTGATATTTTTTGTTAAAGAGTTCTAGAATTATGGACCACTGATGTATTGAATCAGGCTCCAATGATATATACCAACTTTCTTCTTCATCTATTAGTACCCTAGGAAAGAGCTAAACCTTTTACCACTTACATTCAATGTTTTACAAGGTGAAAGCATCATGGAAGGCTTATAAATGATGTTGTGGATCAAAATTGTAGCCTTCCCTAAATTTAGTAATGTTGTTCATATCAAACTATTTGATGCAACTATCCCTTTGATGCCTTTGAAGTATTTGAATTACCTCCCAAATCTATGTCAGGCCCCTAGTAGCCAACAAGGATTCATCTGTATCAGACACGTCATGGTGATAATCTATATTTCTATTCATCTAATTATGATGATATTGTATATGCTCATTATGATGTCTTTGACTATTCCCTTGGGTTCAATTTCTATTTTCATATTAACCCTTTAGTAGAGCTTTATCTCTATGCCTACATTCATCTTTGTTAGAACTAGACATGGAAGAGGAATAGGAAGAGGAGGAACTAGGAGAATCATCATGGATCCTATATCTTCCCCCATGGCCCCTTAATCTATCTTTTCTAGGGTTTAAGGAGGTCATAGGCCTTGAGGTTCTCAGTAATCTAGGACTTACTTCATCTCCTTTAGAATTTTCTATAATAGTTGAACAATGACCTTGTGTGTAGTATATATTGATTTGAGCATATGAAACCCTTGCTTGAGGTTGTTCACTCTAGTTCTCTTTAGTATAGAACCTATGATTTTTCCAATGAGTGTTTTCATCATACTTGGTCCTATGTGAAGAAGACATGGTTTTAACATGTGTGACTTTAAACTATTAATATTTTCTAAAAGATAAATCAGTAATACTTTTACAGTGATCATGTATAATATAACTAATCTAGATAACTAGCACCATCCCTGGTAATGGCACCAATGATGAGTGATGGGTACCCCCTATGCCCAACCATATGAATCATAGGTGTTCACACATGATCTAGTCAAATTCCATGTATGGGACTTGTTGCAGCATTTAGATCATTATGCCTTGATTGCAATTCACTATCTTCCCACTTGGACTAGTGGTAGCTTTGTCGCATATGATTTAGTCCAAGGTGAGACATATGATTGTTGATGTCGTTTTGGCTTTATGCTACTCCTAATGATAATAGGAAAATAAATTATTTAATCTAATTAACAACATAAAATAAAATCTAAACTAACCCATAGGGAATAAGTATCCATTCCTAGCTTGCTATACATGTCCTGTACCCACGTATCTACTACTAGGATTACCAAGTGCTATGCTACTAGGCAAACCAAGTAATAATGTTGTTGAAATTACTAAGCTTTTTGGAATTGGTTACTCAAAGGTAGAATTTGGCTAACAAAAGTGCGGTTTATTGGATTTTCCATTTGACTATATTGGGCTAACATAGTCATGCATGGTGCCAGTGTACTCATGGAAAATTGGGTGTTTTCAGCGTTGAAATAGAGTGGAATTGAACCTGGATGAGGTGGAACAAGATTTTGGGATTCTTGAGTTAGTTTTAAACCATTCTAAGTGGTATACTGTTGATTGATGTTGTTACAAAATGGGTTTCTACTTTGACTACATTGGGCCAACATAGTCATAGGCTTCCCCAACATATTCAAGCATGGAAAGAAAGTTTGATAAGTTTCTTTATCCAACCAACCATGCTGATGGACTCCTGAGGTCACTAGTACCATTGGCTAGGGTTTTAGTATCAAACTTGTCAATTTTGATGGTTTTTTGGGTGTTGGAATGGCCAAATACCTCTTGACTATGCTGGCCTAGCATAGGCATGCAATTACTAGCATACTTGAGAGGTTTGTGATGGAAAATGATGGATTTTTACTCATTTCGCAAGGTTTCATGGCCTTAGCATGTTCCAATAGGGTTCTACATTTTTCCGAGGGTTAATTTTGGTTGTTTCTAGAATGCCTAGCATTTTCCAATTGGATTACACTAAGCTCTACTAGTGACTACACTAGCCTAGCATAGTCATGCAAATTCTAGCATAATTAAGGTCGAAAAATAAAAAATACTGGGTATTATTGCTAAAATTGGCTTTGGTAGGATCCCAAGACTTCCAAAACGAAACTTTGAGTTATTTGTGATAATGTTGGGCTAATTTTAGATGGACTATGCTAGGCTTTGGTAGTGACTATGCTAGCCCAACATAGTGATGCAATCCTTATCATAGTTGGGGTTTGGAAATATAAAAAATGATGAAAAGGATGAGTTTCGTGGTCAAATAGGCTCTAATGAGGTTCTAGGGTTTGGAAAAAGTGGATTTGGATTTTTTATTGTTACTTTTGATCAATTTTGGAAGGACTATGCTAGGCACCACTAGTGACTACGCTGGCCCAACATAGTCACCTAATACCTAGCATAGTTGGCATTGAAAAATGTTTCAAATGTGATACCATAATAAGTGTTGTCTTGGTTTTCAATCTAGTTGGGTTTTGAAGTTATTCAGAAGTGGGTTTGATTGGAAAATGACTTATTTTAAGCTTTGTAGATGGACTACGCTAGGCACCACCAGTGACTATGCTAGCCCAACATAGTCACCCTTGGAAAATATGTTTTGGAATGGAAAATGACAAATTTCTGCTTTTGTCTATAGTTTGGCATTGTCCCAAGGTCTTTCAAGGTGGATCTCGGATTGGAAATGATTTGTTTAAGGGTTTTAAGTGGACTATGCTAGGCACCATCAGTGACTGTGCTAGCCCATTGTAGTTACACTTGGGAAATCCATTTTGATGAGCTTTTGTAGGATTTTTGGTTGATTTGTTGATAATCTAAGAACATTAGGGATTCCGGAAATATGTGAAGGCTCTAAAGTGAAATTTTGGAGGTTTATCATGGTTTGTATGATCAATCCCATTCATCAACCCTATGACTACATTAGGCTAGTGTAGTCACAACCTCCCTCTAGTGTAGGCATGAATTGTGACTAGTTTTTTACATCATTTGGTGAGTGTGACAAATTTTAGAGGTTGTTAGGATCTCTAGCTAGGGTTTGGAAATATGACATGGGAATTTGGAGTTGATTAAAGGCTAGGTAAGTTGGACATGATCTATTCCATCCTAGACTATGCTTAGTTAGTGTAGTCATGTTATTTCTTAGCATAATAACACCAAGAATCTAGTATGTAATAAGGTTTAATATCATTTGGATGCCCGAACTCCTAGCTACTGGTTTTGGTATAAGATTCCATGGATCAATTGTCAAGGTGGATGGACTATTTGGAGTTAGGAAAAGGTAACATATCCCAGTTAATTATGTTGAGCTAGTTTAGTCTAGCTTCAAGCCAACCTAGTCACATTGGATAAACAATTTGTAGATGATTTTTGGAGTTCTTTGTAGTTTAGTTATCATGTATGTCAATACTTCCCTACCTAGCTTAGTTATGAGGTTTTCCAACATAGGTAGAGATCTAGGGATTGGGCTTTGGAGGTAAATGGGATATGGCACTTATTCCAAGGTTTCCATGGCCCAATGTAGTCAATCCTAGCAATCCGAAATCCTAGTGTAGTCATGCAATTGGTTTATTTACTCAATTCCTAGTAGGGTCAACATGGAATTAGTAGGTTTAGCATGGAATAGCTTTCCTTTATTGCGCTAGTCCAACCTTCTAATTTTAGTTACTAAGTGAAGTGAGAGTTGTGAAAGGAAAACAAGATTCAAAGGTGGGTGCCTATGCTTAAGTGGGTTTTCAAGCTTCAATTTGCCAAAACCATTATTGCTTTCATCCTTCCTAAATTTTGCATCCAATTTTAGAGTTATGTGCCTACCATTACTACCAACTCCAACATAGTCATAGCCATTCCACTCATTAGTGCTAGTGTAGTCACTCGAAGACTACTAGAATTCAAAGCTTTTTCAGCTCATCTTCTATAATATGTTGAGAAGAAAAATGTCTACAAAGAACCATAACTTGGATGAGGTAGATGTAGCTACCAATTCCCTATCACACCTCCCCCCATCCTAGGATTGGAGAGTGTTCTACCACTATTTTTCCTAGGTATTCAACCTTACACATTTTTTCCATTTATTCAATCCATTCCATTTATTGGGTTTATGTCATGTATTCCATTTTACAGATCTATCCATTTGTATTTGTCCATTTTGAATTTCATAAAAATTCCATTGTAGTTTTAGCTTATGTTTGTTAATTTTCAGCATTACATGATGTTGGCGACTATTTGGGACGCGACTGCCAACGAGTGTCCTCGAACAAGATTTAGGTGCCTGCTGGTCTCTAGAAACACCAAGGCCCAGACACCTCCAAATAAACTCAGTAGTTAATTTGACNATTTGAGCACAACTCCACAATCTACTCCAAATTTTCCCCAGAGAAAGAGATAGTTCCACAAGAAAACTAGAAATAGAGCAAGATTCAATGGAAATAGATAGAAAAGAAAAGAAAGCAGATTTGTGTAGACCTCAAATATTTCAACAAGGTAAAATGACACGAGTAAACACTTCGCAATAAAGCTATTCCAAATTCAATATCTACGAATTGTTCAAACTTCCAAGGCTCAAATAAGCAATTTCTTCAAGACAATCCTATTATGCTACCAAAAATTGCTGTGTAAACTACCAGCAACTGCCATCACAAGAGAAGACTCAGCCGCCGCGTTAGGAAACGTCGCCATATGTTCCGTAAGGATCTGCAACTATTGTAACCTATGCCTCTCGAAAATGCCCTGCAGGTTTTGATGATTATGTGATTTAATCCTTGCTTTGTACATTTTCGTTGCCTTCCGTCTGTGATAACTGGTAAACTATCTGGCCTTCAGAATTTTTGTCCAAAATTTGGTGTAGATTCTTCAAGCAACGTCCACCAGGGTTTTAAAGGAATTTGCCATTGCTGCAGATGAAAATCCAGATTTGTTCATCGCACAAAATAGGCGTCCATTCTTCTAAAATCCACAAGTGCTTCTGCTGGAATCGATGATATATCCACTACGTTCTGCCCTAAATTGGCCTCAGTTTTGTCTGGCTTTCTACACGCAATTGCTACCTAAAACCCCCTTTAAATCGGCTCAGTGGTGAAAGAAGGGCCTCCCATGCGCTCCACGAACTCAGGTTCGGCTTCTGGCGAGTTGGCAACATAAATCTGGCCGATGCGTGGGCGTAATCCTGAACGGCAAGCCAAAGGATTTGCCCCAAAACCACGGCATTCAGTTCTACATTTTTGATTTCATTTTTTTTTCTCTGGAAGCATTAACAATGGGCCTTTGGACATACGTGAATTTGGGTTCGTCTGCAATATGGAAACCTTTACATCCTTTGATAATTTTAAATTTACGGATTCAAAACCTGTTGGTAGTCTATTAGGTCCTTCACTTGCTTCCAACTCTTAGCCAATTTTTGATAATCCATTACCCACGGTGTTGTCTATTTTGCCAATATTAACAGGGAGTATGCTTTCTTGTGGTAAATAATCACCTCCTTTTTTTTATTCCAATCTTCACTCAAGAAAATGACTTGGAATTTTAATTTACTTTCCTAGAAGGCTTCAACATCAAGATTATTTACCATTGGCTTGCTTCTCCAAGAATACCCATTAACTCACAATACTAAACTACAAATTTACAACCAGGGATTGTGCTAATTTTGAACAAAATATTCCAACTGCTCCATGTAATGGACAAATGTGCCAACATTTCTGCCCCCCTTTTTCAAGACTAAAACATACTAAAAATTTCACTAGATTTTTACAACTGAATAGAAATATTTTTTGAGGAAAATTCCCATTTCACATAAGGTGTGATGGGACAAAAACCTCATTCCTAAGCAAAATCAAACTGTACACAACAAACTATACATTATCAAGTCCTTCATGGACTATTCTTGGGATGGAAACTGAATTGTGAGGGTTACCCTAGTGGGAATCCTCATCTCTCTAACTGTTTCATAGGAAATCTCTGATGTGATGAAGGCGGTCCTATTGCTCTCGGGCTTGGTAGAGCTCTCACCTTGATCTACATGAGCTTTCTCTTCGGCACTTTTCTCATTTTCCTTTTCGGATGAGCTCTTCTGTTCTTCTCCATTAGGTCCTTCATTTTCTTCTCGGGAGACAAAAGCTTCTCCCCATCCCCATGATGACTCTTCATAGGTTGGTGGCTCTTCTCCTTTTTCTTCTTCTTTGGAGCAATCTTGATATCGCCCCCAAACATTGGACTCTATATCCAAACCTCTAGTGAGAAAAGAAAATTCATCGGATAACCAAGCCATAAAAGGACATTCCTTTGGAGCTCCACAAGATCTAGCCTTTAGATAAGCCTTCAATACATGCTCAGGGCAACATCCCATCACATATGGAATAAAAGGCTTTCTCATTGCTCTCTCAAACTCCATTAGCTCTCTATAACCTTCACTACCAAACTTGAATTGAAAGATGATGAAATCTTAAGCAATCTAACCCTCCTTTTATAGGTGCTAAAATGTTTAACTTCCATCCAAGTGTCTTCAACCAAGCTTCCTTCTTTCTAGGCATTCAAACCATTTGTCACAATCCTCACTAAGTGGTGGATGAGTCACCTTCCCTACTTGTCAAACTTGTAGAATTCCACTTGTTTTACTTGTAGGCTTCCACTTGCCCCATTTGAAGGAAAGATAATGTTCCAAATATAAATAAAGCATAATTAAATCTAATCTCCTAGTAATATTTACATAATACTATATACATATATTATTTTGTGTCATAACATCTTCAAGTTGTATGCAATTGTCCCAAATAATGTTTTATATGCAAAAAATTATATGGAAATTGCAATTCCATGCCATCCAAGGTTGATAATTTGTAAGTATCCTCTAATAATTGCTTTGTAACTTGAAAGGGACCAACCCATGTCGGAGTAAACTTATTTGGTTTCTTCATATTCCATAATAAGACAAGGTATCCTATCTTGAAATTCCTTTTCAAAGCTTTCCTATCAAACCATCTTTTAACTTGAGAGGTATTCCGTAACAAATTATCCCTTGCTTTATTCACTTCAGCTTGTCTTCTAATAA
>MNCI01022979.1:158545-169465 GCA_015680685.1 Gnetum montanum | reverse complement strand
GGTTTTGTTTCCATTATGGAATAAATGCTATTTCCCATGAATTGCATTGGTTTTCTACTTTTTTCACCCAAAAAAGCAATGTCACTTGTCAATTTATTCCTAAGGAAATATCTATGTTTTTTAATTTCTAAATATATGTGATTATTGTCTACTATTTTTTTGGTCAATCTAATTTCTAAACCCCTTGATTTTACCTTATGGTTAATTTTTTATGGCTATTTTTCGTAGACAGTGTAAAGTGGGTTTTTCATTTTTGGTCATTTTTTTAGTGGAATTTTCGTAATTTTTATACAGCAAATGCTTATGAATTTTTTAGTTTCATAGTTATGGATTTTTAGTTCATCATTCAAGGATTTAAATGGTGGAATCATTGAATTTGGATGAATGGTTTATTTTCAGTGAGTGTTTTTGTTGACTCGCATGAAATGGGGCTTCAGTTAGGATGGCCATAGTTAGGTTAATTTTTTACTTTTTTGCAAAAAAAGTTGATTAATAATTTCTTTGTTTTCTTATTATGGGGTTATTGTTCATGTTTTTTTATTCTATAAGTGGTGGAATCATCAAATTTGGTTAGGCAATTAATTTTTTACAGACGTATCCATAAGGTTGTGCAAAATCAAGGCTTTAAGGCTATTATGCATTCATCTCTATGAGGATAGACAATGTTGAGACTTTGGAAAATTTTCCTATTAATGTCCCATGATCCTAGGAATAGGCTAAGATGTTGGAAAGGGTTTAGAAGTGGTTTGGACTAAATTAAAATTTCTTTAATAATTTTTCTTTGAGATTTATTATGACCAATCCAGTTTTGGTGTTGTTGTTATTTAATTTCATTGAATTCTAGTTTATGAGCCTAGGTTGTGTTTTGAAATTTTTTCTAAGCATGGATTTTAACATGAAAACTAAAATTTTAGTTCTACATTATCATTTTCATGTTTTTGGTTTCAAACTATCAATTCCATGCTTTTAGTTGTAAACTGTCATTTTCACACTTTTGGTTTTAAACTATCATTTCCATTGAGTGTGAATTATTCCATTTAGTATTTTTTCTAACTATTATTTTCATGTTGAAGTGTTATTTGGTTGTACACATAGGTTGTTATGCTCATGTGACATGGTGATTGTAATGTTTTTGGTATTTTGAACTTTTAACTTTGGTTTGTATAAGGTTGTGATAGCTATGATTTTGATGGTATAGGGTGTGACATCCCATTCTCAGATGTCATAGCAAATTTCAAATATATGTTATATTAGATATTATGCATAAGAAGACAGTATACCAAATGTCAAATATATGTAACATTTGGCATTATGTATAAAGAAAATAACAAGAAAAATGCAGAAAAATGAAAAAAAGAATGCTCTATTAATATGGAATAGTGTATCTAGATCATGCTCGAAGAGTGTTCCTTGGGATTTTCTTCCTTTGGAATCTATCCCTTAGAGGAAATCAAGCATTACCATCATGTTTAGGCCTATCACCAACTAGAAGGGATGGCCAGTCCTCTTCCTGTTCCACTTCTTCTAGCTTCCGTGACTTGCCTTTACTAACTCTGCCACTCCATGTCTACTCTAAGCATAGGTATAAATGTCTTAGGTTAAACCCCTAAAGATTACCTCAAGAGACACATTTTTTATTACAATGCATCCTTTTAGATCTTAATTACAATTTCCCTTTTAGGTCTTGTTATGATAACAATAACACTTGTTATGAAGAGGCACCATCTTTGTTATGCAGCAACATTATTTGGAAATGGAAATGTGACACCGGGCCTTCTTGAAGCCCATCTTAGTTTTCATAGAGCTAGTTGACATCTTGTTCTACATCCATGTGCCTAGTCCCAACACTCCACCCCTTGACATCGAGTGGAAAAATCATTCACTATGAATTAGGCTAGTAACAAGGAAGTTCTTGATCTACCTGCTTCAAAACTTTAGTGTGATGATTTGGTCACACTTAGCTTCTGAAACAGTAGTAGCCATCGTGAAAACCATTGTGCCTCACTCTTCAAGCATGATTATTAGGTTCCTAGTTTAAGATCCTAAGGTCCATATAGAGGGAAAAGCACATGATGACATCACCATTATGGACACTCACAACTTATCAAAAATTTTGAAGATGCCCAAATTTAGGTAGTACCAATGGATAACACTTTGCTACTAGTCCATCACACACACACTTTGTTCCAAAATCCCCAAAGCATTGTCTACCATATAGAGGGATATGCGTAGTTATTATAATTCTTGTTTTTGAATTTATTTGTTATTTTTTTCTTATCATGAAGTTAAGTTGTAATAATTTTTGTTATTTTTACTTGCCTACATGTGTAGGGTAAATGATCAAGGATTGATCAAGGGTGATAACCTTTTATCCTTTGCCCAAATAGTTATGGGGGTGTTCATCAAAAGCTCGATAATAAGGCTCATGTTGATGGACTAGTTAAAGTATGAGTTTGATAACTATATTAAGCATCATCCTAAGGCTTACCAAAGATGCCTAACCAATGGAGCCTTTCATAGTAGGTGGGAAAATCCATCTCATAATGCTAAAGTGAACCCATCTCCTAGAGCTCCAAGGATACCTTTATCATATAGGCAAATTGAATATATTGGTTTGTTAATTTTGGTTATTTCTCATCATCTATTTGTTTAGTTTTGTCTATTGTTTAAATGGCTATGCTAGTTTTAATTTGGTTATATTTTTTATGTTTTCTTTTACATGATGCATCTATATTGAGAATAATGAGTCATTTTTTCCATGTTGTAGGAGTTGTGCCATTAGCTAAAGTGACTATAATCATGTTAGGATGAACTAAGAAAACATTAATCCTCAACTTTAGCTAAGTGGAACCTACTCAATATTGGTTGGCAAATCATGCACTGAGGGTATTAAGGCAAGGATTGTTCATGCAAGTGTACTTGAAATCTTCATGGCCCTAATCCCCATTATCTCCATTTCAGAAATGATTAACATCATTGACTCCTTTAGAAAAGGAGTTAAGAGGTTCATCACCCATTTTCATGATGTGACCATTACCTTAGATGTTAATTAATCTAGCTTCAGTAACCTCTTTGGTGTTCCCAATAAGCGCACAATTATTACCACCAATGTAAGGAAGGAGGTGGATTTCCAAGAGGAATTTGATGAGTGGTTAAACACTATTCATGGTAACAAGGGTCTCTTTCTAAGCCAAATTTAAGTTCTAAAGGCTAGAGAGATGTATTCCCTATTCCAATCCTATGCTTTTCCAGAGTTTCTTTCATAGGGGAAGATAATGGGCATTAACTAGGCATGAACCATGAAGAAGGTCCTAACTAAGGGCTTCCAATTCAATTGGACTACTCATTTAGTTTCTAGGTTGTTTAGTAAAATCCTAAAGTTCCAAGAAGACCTTATAATGAAGTGCCATGTGCATTTTGCATTTTTGCAACTTATCTATAGAAATTTGCAGAGTTCCTCTTAGTGAAAAAGGATGGATCATGGATGACTTAGGATCCATCCCAACTCACTAAGCCTTGGATAAGACACCTTGTTCAGACGATGCATGCCCAAGACCCACCAGAAGATGTGAGTGAATTGTTGCCCATCACCACTAGAGGCTTTGATGGAAAACATTGTACATTCCCTGATAGAATGGGGAGGAAGCCCCATGTCGAGTAGGGTAACATGGAAAGGCTAAAAAGTTGTTAAAGCTAAGGATTTAGCTAGACCAAAACATAAGAGGCCTTTGGTTGATGAGATAGTGGAAGTTGTAGAGGAGTCCTTGAAGAGGAGGTTGGTTGTTAAGCTTAACTGAGTGTAAGACGGGGTTAGAGGTACAATTTTTTTGTTCTATGAATTTTTTATTTTGAAGTTATATTTTAAGTAATGGTTTTGGTAATGTAGGAAAAATATGTTACCTTCCTCTACGTTTTATGGTTGTTATTCTTGTAGGCAAGCAATAGGAATAAGAGGCTATCGCATTAGCAATAGTAGTTGAGGTAGAATGGAGGTGCCAAGAGGAGGATGTGGTAGTAGCAATGGTAGTTGATATGGAATGAAGGTGCCAAGAGGAGGAAGTAGTGTAACATCATGAGGATGAGGGTCTATCCCATCCTCCCATGGAAAACTTTGATGCCTTGTTTGAGGATTCACACTTGGGTGAACCTTCTATCATCACATAAAAGGATCTTCTAAGTACTTGTGATTTTTTTTTACATGTTATGTATAATATTTTTTTTTTACATTAAGCCTTGGTAATTAGCTTTTGATTACTTACTATGCTTGTTGTAGCTTCAGAGCCTCAAACTAATGCTTCCACATCCACCTTCTACATGCAACCAAGGGTGGATGCACCTGATAAGATTGAGTTCATGCAGAATGTAGTGGAAGCCATGATCAATTAGTTGCACTAGATATCTCTAAAATTTTGTGAGGTTTTTAACCAATTTTACCTTCTTGTTCACACATTTTAGTTTTTATTTGATTTTGTCATGGTTATGTAGTTTTTTTTTCCATATGTTCTTAGTTGTTAACTATTCTTATGTGTCTAATTTTTTTGTTTTCTTATGTTGTTTACAGTTCCTAACTTGAGGTGGGATCCTAACCAAGCCATGGAGATTAATGCATTGCATTTCTTATGTCTTGATGTAGAAAATGATCCACATAAGTTGTATGAGGATGCCACTTCATGTGCACTCTCATAAGCAAAATCTTTGTGGAAATGCAAATGCTCCAATGAGTTATTGTGGGAACAAGTTGTGATGTTATGGAAGGAGAACAAGTAGTTGAAGGAGGAGGTAAAGGATCTTACAGATCACAAGGAATTCATGGAGGCCCAAGTAGCTAATAGGAACTCCTTGTGTATTAAGGAAATAACTTGGGCCAGCTACTAGAATGTTATTCATGGCAATGTTGTCCTTGCCTAAGAGGTAGTGTAATAGAAGCTTCAGATTGACCTAATAAACCATAAGGCTAGTGAATGAAAGAACTATTATGGTTGGTTCCTTGAGTAGGGCTAAGCACAAAAGAATCACAAAAGATAATACAAGGTTAAGTGGGATGCCTACCTTAAGTGGCTAACAAATGAATCCAGAAAAGCGGCGTTAGTTGGGGTTATTTATGAGGTGGATCAATGCAAAAGAATTCTACAAGTTCATAGATAGTGTGGTTGTGGCTAACTTGCTTGTTCATCATATTACTACTACCTCAAGGAAGGTAACCACCACCACCTTTTCACATGAGCCATCTACTTGGAGCAACATCCTCACCTATATTAAACTTGGGGATGTAGACTAGGCTAACATGACTAAGGACCAGATTCTCTACCATCTAGAGGTTGTTCTATAGACTTCCCAAATAAACATGCTTCTCTAGAACCCTCTCAAGTTTGCTTATTTTAGTTTTGCTATGATTTAGTTTAGTTTACTAGATTTTTGACTATCTAGTTTAGATACTTTTGGTTATACACTAATGTTCTAAGTTGATTTTGTTGTATGTTGATTATTAATTGATCTTGTGTTATCATGTTATAGGCATTAGATGATATCAGTAGCCCCAATGCTGAAGGTGAAAATGACCCTCCACCTCATTATCTAGTTGTCCCCTAGTACCACCAGTTGTCTATTTTTAGTTGTTCTTGTTATTGGTCATTGATGTTAATGTTGTTATGGCTGATGTTAGCTTATTATTCAGTTGTGAATGGTTTCAACCTTCTTGGTTTATTGTTTAAACATTCTTGCACATCATGTGGCCATGGAAATTTTGTTGTAAACATTTTAATTTTAAGTTCAAGTTTTAGTTTTGGTTATATTCTTCTAGCATTATGGTCTTATTTATGTTACAGTTTTATGGTTTTATGTTATAATAATGGTTTAAGGGTACGTTGGCTATCTTACATGGTTATAATGTAAGAAAAAGGTAAAATTGGCTAGGTAATAAGACTATAGATTGAATGGTAAATAAGTTATGACATTATTTACTAGTTTTAGACCATGTCAAGCCATCACATTTTTGCTAGTTTAAGGCTTTAGTGGATCATAACAAGAAAAGAGAAATTTTTTATCTATTTTATGTTTTATGAATTATATGGAATTTTTGGTTTTAAAATATTTATGATTTTTATTTTGAAAGGCTTCAAAAAGGAAAATGTTTCAAAGGTAAATGACAAATAAGAGTAAATTCTAGGCTATGATGTTGTTGCCAATTTAAGGCCATGGTAAGCCATGTGATTTTGTAAAAGAAAATATAATAAATTTTTATGGATTTTCTACTGTTAAAGTTTTTATAAAATTATTTTAAGAAAAAGAAAAGAAAATGATTTAAAAGTTAAATGCAAAAAAAAAGTAAACTTTAAGCTATATACAAATCTAAATTTAACATAAAGTAAATAAAAAAACAAATATAGCTAAGGTGTACATAGGTCTACTAGGCTATGGGTGCATAGGGTAGAAGGATTAAGAGTGTACATCACTTGTGCAAGTGTTTCCTAATCTTTGAGAGCTTAGGGAATGTATACAACCTATGTTGCATAAGCTTATAGTCTACATCCCCTTTGTTAATGATGTTAAAGCGGAGTTCTTCCCATGATACATCAACAAGTTCATCATTTTTTGTATTGGCCTCTTTCACTACCTCTAGCTCTTTGACTTTGTGGCCAACAATGGGAGTTTCTTTCTAAAACTCCACTTCGGACCCTTATTCAACATTGATATTTCTAACCATTAGGGGAACTGCACTATTGCTGTGAATCATTATTTCACCTTCCTTGTAAGTTAGGTGAATCTCTTGGTGGATAGGAAAAGACATAGCTTGTAATTGAACTAGTAAACACCTTCCTAGGATAAGATTGAATCCTAGTGTTTTCTCTACCACTAAGAAGTTTGTAGTTATGGGGAATTTCTCCTTTGACACAAAATATAGAGAGATGAAGCCTTTGACAATAGCCTATGATCCATTGAAGGATTTAAGGGCTAAGGTTGTCATGTGTTGCATTTGCTTTATCAGGCCAAAAAACTCAACAATGATATAAGGTATAATTTTTGTTGCTACCCCATCATCAACATGCATCCTATGGATGTTATATTGTCCAACCATTGTCATTATAAAGAGGGATGACCTAGTTACCTTCTATTTTAGGGATTTATCTTGATTTTTCTATTGCAAAACACTAATGATGTTGATCTCACTTTCCTAGGTGAAGAAGGCACCATAACTGCATGGATGGATTCTTCATTAGTAGGGATGTCCTTGCTAATGCGGATGAAGATCAACATCTTAACTAATGCTTCATGATCTATAGTAGAAGTCATTAACAAGTCACATAGTCTTAAGGTTTTATTATTTTATTTTAGATATCGCTTAACCTGTTCCATTGCGTTGAGGAAGTCCTTGTTTTTGGTCATGGATTTTTCACTCTTATTATTTTGGACTTCCTCCATCTATTCCAAAATACAAACTTCATGTTTAGGCTATTTTGGCCTAGCCTCATTCCCTTTCTCTTGGTGTTTGGAATCCTCTCGTGGTTCACTAGTTGAAGCAACCTGGGTCATAGAGGTTGTAACGACCGAAAACATCGATGGCTAGAACACCGAAAGGTTGCTAGGCGAACAGTTTAACCCTGGATCCGTGCGAGGGCCATGCTAAAGAAAAATAGAAACAGGGCACCCTAAACGGTCTAGTTGATCAGATAGGAACTTAGTCAATGTATCTTAACCTTATGTAAACGTCATTTTGAAGGTGATACACGTGAGGTAAATTGATAATCAATGAATGCATAATGGAGAAAGTAGTGCAAAACAACGGTAATAGTAAAGAAATAGCAAAACAAACTCAAGTGAGAAAATGCACCACCCCAAGGTCATGAATTCAATTGTTTGCCTTGTTTGAAAGGTGTACAATAGGTCATGCAATGCCAGAGACACATAGAGAACTAAAGGGTAACTAGAATGCTTAAGGGAAATGTCAACTATGCTTTCTGGAAGCCAACTTGAAAGCCAACTATAGCAAGAAGCCAACTCTGTTTGCTAAGAAGCCAATCAAGAAGCCAACCAGCCAATGAAAAAAGCCAATGAGCCAACCACTCTTGTCAATGCAAAAAAATGCCAACTCTTTCAATCAAAAGCCAACCCTTTGCACGTTGTCTACCAGGGTATTTATAGGGCAAGGGGCAAGCAAGAAATGGGGCCTAGATGCCATGTGTCCTGGATCCCACAAAATGCTGATGTGCGTGTACCATATAGGTGTGTGATGCTGGACATGAATTTGGCTACGCTGTGACTATACCTCCAAGACTGCATGTGCCAAGATTAGTGCGCTAACAATGCAAAAAATGGAGCTTACGCTCCAGGACTACATCTTCCTTGCTCTTACGAGCAACATCAAGCATAGGAACAATATTTTTGAGACTAACCAGGGGATGTGGAAAATGGAGTGAAATTGTTGATTCCGCCAAGGAGATGCCAGAATGAGGAAGATTATTGTTAACAAGTTCTAGAACTACCCAAAGACATCTCAATGCATTTGTACCAGTGTTGTGTTACTCACATTGTCAAGTTCATTGGCGTAGCATAAGTGGCTGCTTGCTACGTTGTGCTACGCTATGTAGCGTAGCATAGCATAGCCACTGGTTTTGACTAGAACTTGTGTTGAAGCTGAAAACATTTGTCTAAGGCTTAGTGATGCTAACAACTGCAACTTTTATTTTTTCTGTTGGGAAGCCTTTGAACTTACTGAACTCATGTTTGAAACTCCATTGTTGTTTTTACATTTTTGCTACATTGTGCTACGCAATGTAGCATAGCACAGCGTAGCAGCCAACGTATCCTACTATTTTGTTCAATTTGCCATTCTCTAGAAAGAGGCTTTGCTCAAGGTTTTGGGCTAAACAAGGCAACCGGTTTTGGAGGTCGGAGTGTTTACCGAGTGCAACTTTCTTATTGGAATCACTTAGTAAGCCAGGCCTTTCTACTTCATCTTTGCTACGTTGTGCTACACTATGTACTGTAGCATAGTGTAGCATCATGTGTTGACCAAATCTTCAACTTGTTTTGCAATCATTCCATCAATTCACACTTGTACACTTGAGCAACTATTTTTCGAGGCTTGCTACACTGCATAGCATAGCATAGTGTTGGCACATTTGGCCATTACATGGAGCAATTGGAATATTTTGTTCAAAATATTAGCACAATCCCTAGTTGTAAATTTGTAGTTTAGTATTGTGAGTTAATGGGTGTTCTTGGAGAAGCAAGCCTGGTAAATAATCTTGATGTTGAAGCCTTCTTGGAAAGTAAATTAAAATTCCAAGTTATTTTCTTGAGTGAAGATTGGAATAAAAAAGGAGGTGATTATTTACAACAAGAAAGCATACTCCCTGTTAATATTGGCAAAATAGATAACACCATGGGTAATGGATTATCAAAAATCGGCTAAGAGTTGGAAGCAAGTGAAGGACCTAATGGACTACCAACTGGTTTTGAATCCGTAGATTTAAAACTATCAAAGGATGTAAAGGTTTCTGTATTGCAGAAAAACCCAAATTCACATATGTCCAAAGGCCCATTGTTAACGCTGCCGAAAAAACAAAAAACGAAATCAGAAAAATAGAATTGAATGCCATGGTTTTTGGGCAAATCCTTTGGCTTGCCATTCAGGACTGTGCCCACGCATCGGCCGGATTTATGTTGCCGACTCGCCAGATGCCAAACCTGAGTTCGTGGAGCCGTGGGAGGCCCTTCTTTCATCGCTGAGCCGAGTTAAAGGGGGTTTCGGGCAGCAATCGCATGGAGAAAACCAGACAGAACTGAGGCCAGTTTAGGGCAGAATGCAACAGATATATTATTGATTCTAGCAGAGGCACTTGTGGATTTCAGAAGAATGGACGCCTATCTTGCACAATGAACAAATCTGGGTTTTCATCAGCAGCAACGGCAAATGCCTTTAAAACCCTGGTGGACGTCGCTTGAAGAATCTACACCAAATGTTGGACAAAGATTCTGAAAGCTAGACAGTTTACCAGTTATCACAGATGGAGGGCAACGAAAATCTACGAAGTAAGGATTAAATCACATAATCATCAAAACCTGCAGGGCATTTTCGAGAGGCAGAGTTTACAACAGTTGCAGATCCTTACAGAACACACGGCGACGTTTCCTAATGCGGCGACTGAGTCTTCTCCTATGATGGTAGTTGCTGGTAACAATTTTTGGCCGAAGAAGATATTTTGAATCAGTTGCGGGCAGTTGCAGGATCGGTGCCTTCACCTTTGGGCTCATATTTCGGCCATCCCGAATTTTAACTTCAATTATCGGGGATGCAGAAAGGATAAATTAACTACCGCTACCACCAATACGGTGGATATTATATTGTATTTTTATGGTAAAATCTTAGAGATTAATGACACTTAGTATTTAAAATTTAAATTAAATTAAATTAAATTTTATTAGGGATTTTAGATTTATTCTAATAAATTACTTACAAAGGCAATATTTATAATATTTACAAATATTAATTCCTCCTAACTTTATGAATAACTTCCTAACTCCCTCCTAATTAAATGGGCAAGTAACCTCCTAACTTGTTGGGCAAGTAAACTCCTACTTGGATGGCCAAGTTACTTGGGAGAAAAGTTAGCTAGGATATTTTGGCATGTAACTACCTTGTAAACCTTATAAAAAGGCTTCATGAGCACTTTGAAAAAGGATTTGAAGGGGGGATTTGGAGGAAAGATAATTGAGAGGGATTTTGAAGGATAATTTGGAGAAGAGACTTTTGGGAGGTCTCATACATCACACTTAGGCTCTCACTTGTAGACACTTTGAGGTCTTGAGAAGAGCATTTGCACAGAAGATTTGTAAAGACGATTGCTTGTAAGATGGCTTGCTAAAGGAAAGATTTCAGCCTCTTTGTCATGGTCCTGTGAGTTATGCATTTCATTTTTT
>MNCI01022979.1:143784-157891 GCA_015680685.1 Gnetum montanum | reverse complement strand
AACTCACAGTACTTGGCAAAGTTGGTTGAATCTCTTTAAAGTAAGTCATTTGTAGTTTACACACAACGCAATCATTACATTTCTCACAACCGCACGCCGCAACAGCACATACACATACTCACATTAACTACTGAGTTTATTTGGAGGTATCTGGGCCTTGGTGTTGCCAGAGACCAGCAGGCACCTAAATCCTATTCGAGGACACTCGTTGGTGGTCGCATCCCAAACGGTCGCCAACACATAGCATAGTAAAATTCTTCACTAGAAAACTTGATGAACTGCTTTGCTTATCCCAAACACTTTCGGCAACCCCTAGCATAGTTTCTAAGTAGATTGTCAGCCGAGTGAATTGTCCAAGTGGGCAAGCCAGAGAGTCCATCAGGCCTATCAGCTCTGGAGATAGAAAACTTTCTAGACTGGACAGTCTAACCTCAATGCCTATATTTTCCTACCGAACTGTCATGACGTTGCACTTGTGGAAGTGCTTTCCTAAATTCTAAGACCCTAGTGAGGCATGAGGATCTTGAAATTTTATGGTGTTTCATTGGCCCCTCTTTGTTCATGTCTAGAGGATCCGCCTGATCGATGTCAACAAAGAATATGAAACACCATGAAGGACAAGTCACCGAAATCGCTCTCTGGTGGTTGCTCCAAAGTCACTTTGCTGTGCTTGGGAGTAATAATATACTTGTGCAGGGGAAAGGGGAAAGGATAGACTTGAGGGGATAGGTTCAAGAAAAGGTAAGATGGAACTTAGCGGGGTCCCTCGTCAAAGTGCTTGTGAGGAAGTTATCTCGCAGGGACATTTTCTTTTACTGGCGTTTGACCTCTCATCGGAATTCTTGGAGAGGGTCATTGTGAAATTGCTGGTGTGCCATTTGCTTTGGGCACATGCTCTCTTTTTCTTTTTCTTTTGTTGTTTTTTTTAATTCTTTGGTGCTTTTCTTTTGATGTTTAGCCATATTCATTTGCAAACAACCTTGTTGTTGCAGGACAGGTGTTTTCTCCTCGGGATGAGTTGCGTTACATCTATACGAGGCTTTGACATGCCCATAGATGCTTCCCATGTGGTGAGTTGCATTATGTGCATCATGGACTTTGGGGTTGAGCATATGGGAGGGCTTTACACACGTCGAGAAATCTTGTAAAAAGGATGTGAAAAGGAAAACTATGGGTCTGAGAAACTAGATGACAAAGGTTCAAGGGGAGGGGCAGGATGTGCACTCCCAAGTAGCTAAGCTAGTTAGAGCGGTCACTTCGAAACGATGCGGTGCCTTGTTCTCCTGGTGAAACACATCTTTGACTAACACTATCTTGGCCCATACCCTACAAGTGCAACAGAAAGTAGACCAGAGGAATGTAACCATGAAACACAATTAGGCAAAGGTCGTACTTGCTTCAAACATCATTGAAGTGATAAGCACTGTTGCTGAGGCAAGCGACGTCTAAAGCAGGAAGATCAGCAATGGCTCTGGTAGTGGTAGGTTGAAGGGGTTGGCACCAAGGGGGCTAGGAGTTGTAGCGATGTAGGTGTTTAGGAGTACCCACCCAAGGAAAACATCATGTAGTTCAGCTATAAGGTGAGAGGCCTAACAACTGAATGTCCTTTGGGCTTGGGTGATGGTGGAGGTTGGAGGGTAGCAACTTTGTGGGTGGGCCACAATAGTGCTGGGGCTCCAACGGTAGGTGCTGACAACGAAAGCTACTATCAGGGCAACAGGTCATGGTAGCGATAGCTCCGAAAGGTTAGCAAGATGTCAAACAACATCTCTAGAGGATCAGCAAGATGCCAGGGGTAGTGGCATCACATTCATTCTAGAGAATGTTTTCTTGCCATCATGAACTATGTTCTAGAATTGCAACACTTCACCCTACATCGGCACTGTGCATGCTCGTTTGTCTGAATGGTTGTGGATTGTGAGCAGGGAATGTTGTGTCATGAACCTAGTTTAAGGTCCTAGTAGACCATCTGATGTACTGGTTCAAGGTACCAGCAAACCGTTGTGCTAGTTTAAGGTCCTAGCAGACTGCTGTGCTAATTTAAGGTCCTAGTAGACTGTTGTGCTAGCTTAACATCATAGCGGACGGTGGACGGGCCATTTTAAGGTCATAGCAAACCGTCTGTGCCAGTTTAATGTCATAGTGAACATTCTATGCCAGCTTATAGTCATGGTAGACTATGGTTGCTAGTTTATAGTCATAGAGGACTATGGATGCCAATTTATAGTTGTAGCAGACTATGGATGCTAGTTTATAGTCATAGCAAACTGTGGTTTATAGGGTTTGCAAACTCTCTACCATCCATGTCTACCAGCTTGAAGGCTCCATTCTCATAGGCTTTTGTGACTACGAATGGACCTTCCCAATTTTCTAAAAACTTGTCCACATGTTCATGCATAGCTTTGAGGACTAGGTCCATCTTTTTAATTGACCGTCGATGTAGGTTTGCATGATTCTTTTTCCACTTCTTGTCTTGATACCATTTGGTGCAACCTAGTGTTTGTGCATGCCCTTCCTCTAGGGAGTCGAGATTGATGATTCTTGACTCATTATTCTGGGCTTCATTTACGATGCTTAAAATGATCATCCATAGTGATGGTACCTACAATTCAAGAGGCAACATTACTTCAGAACCGTAGACTAGGCTGTAGGGGGTCCTACCTGTAGCCATCCTACACATCATATGGTAAGCCCAGAGCACATAGAGGTTTTGCTCGTGCCATCACCTCTTACTATTGCTAAGCATTCTTTTAAGCAAGTTGATGATGGCTTTGTTTGTTGCTTCTGCCTGACCATTAGCCTATGGGTAATATGGCAACAAGAAAGACTGCTTAATGCCAAGGTTGCTACAAAAGGTTCTGGTTTCCGCACTACTAAATTGTGGCCCATTATCTATCACAACAGTCATGGGAAGACCAAACCTTATTACGATGTTATCCATGATGAAGTGGCAAACCTACTAAGATGTAGTTTTCCTCAGGGGGATAGCTTTTGCCCACTTCATAAAGTACTCAGTGGCAGTAATGATGAAGCTATGCCCTGTGGAAGACTTAGGTGTTATGGGTCCTATGATATCTAGTCCCCATCACTAGAATGGCCACGTGATCTGCATAGGATGCAATTCAGTAGGTGACATGTGTATAAGGTTTGCGTGATGTTGGCACGTGTCACATGTCTTGAATTCGGCAAAACAATCATGTTCCATGCAAGGCCAATAATACCCTAGGTGTCTAATCTTAGCTACCATGGCTCTGGGAGCTATATGCCCTCCACATAGTCTCTCATGGACTTCGCTAACTATTTTTTGTGCCTCCTTCCCACCAACACAAGTTAACAATATTCCATCAAAGGAGTGTTCACACAAGGTATTTTCTCCTACTAGGACATACTGTCGTGCTCGCTTTCGGATTGCATCCCTTTGGGTAGATGTTAAGCCGCATGGGGGTTCACCATGTTATAGGTAGGCTTTCACGTTAGCGTACCACTCTTCGGTATTGGTAGTGCTTACGGAGGCCACATGTACTGCTTGGGTGATAGGGTCTATGCACTCTATTATAAAAGTAGGTAGAGTCGCAAACAGGCATGATGGCATGTTTAATGCTAGCATAGCTAAGGCATCAGCTACAATGATCTCATTGCACGGCACATGCTGGATGTCTGTTGTGGTGAACTGTTGTAATAAGTTTTTAGCCAAATCACAGTAAGGTTGTAAATGCGAAGCTTTACAGGTGTAGACCTCAATGATTTGATTAACAACAAGCTAAGAGTCACCTTGAATTGACAAATGTTGAATTTTTAATTGTTGGGCTGTTAAGAGGCCTCTAAGGAGTCCTTCATACTCAACTACATTGTTCATACAAAGGAACGTGAAGCGGTAAGCAAAAGGTTGCATGTCCCTTGAGGGGAATGTAATGACGGTGGCAACACTACCACCTCGTGTGGTTGAGGCACTATGGAAGTGTAAAGTGACCTCGAAATGCGATGGTACAAGGTTGACACTATGAACATGTTCATCAAGGAATTTAGGTTCTATGGTCACTTGATCATCAACGGGTGAAGTTGCTAGCTTCATAGCTATCGCTTGTCCTTTTGTTGATGATTGGGCTACATAATGTAAATCGAATTCCACTATTATTTCTTTCCATTGGGCTATCCTACTATTTTCATATAAGTTGTTCGTGATAGCCTGAAGTATGTTGCTTTTGCATATGATGTTCATTTGACTATGGAATAGGTAGTGTCTTCACTTTTTTAGCGTGATCACTAAAGCGAGAAAATTCTTTTCCACTTTGTTATATTTGACTTCATATGCTATCAATGTGTGGCTCAAGTAATAGACTAGGGTTTCAGAGCCATTCTCTCTCTTTTGGCATAACAGTGCCATGATAGATGTGTCTGAAGTAGCGAGGTAGATGTAGAAAGGCTTATCCCTCTATGGTGGGTAAATAGTTGGGAGGTGTAAAAGCTCTTTCTTCAAGTCATTGAAGGCTTGCTAGCACTATGTTATCCATTCAAAGTTAACCCCCTTCTTTAGTAAGTGTTGCATGGGGTGTGACTTGTCAGTCAACCTTGCTATAAACCTTCTGATGAACCGTATTCTACCTTGTAACTTGCGCAATTATTTAAGGTTAGTAGGGGGTGCTAGGTTAATGATGGCCTTAACTTTTTCAAGGTCCACTCGTATTCTAGCCTCCAATACTACAAACCCTAGCATGCACTCAATTTTTATGCCCAAAACACACTTCTTTGGATTAAGGCGCAGGTCATGCCTATAACAACGCTTCAAGACAACATCTAGATTAGTGGGATGGTCAATAGCTATCTTAGAATTGACCTCTATGTCATCCACGTAATCGTTTAGTCTCTCTAGGAGGTAGTCACTGAATATGTAGGTCATGGCTTGTTGGTAGGTTGCTTCAGCGTTCATTAGATCAAAGGGCATCATCGTGTAACAAAAAGTACCCCAAGGGGTCATGAATGTAGTTCTCAACTGATGCTCTAGATTTACGCGAATTTGATTATAACCTGAGAACCCATCCATGAAGGATAGTAAAGTGTGACTAGCCATAGTGTCGATAAGCTGGTTGATACTTGGTAGTGGAAAGTTATCTTTAATTGTTACCTTGTTCAGATCCTAGAAGTCTATACAGATTTGTATCCCTCTTGTTTTCTTAGATACTACTACGATGTTTGACATCCATTCCAAGTAATCAACCACACAAATGAAACCTGCTTGGTATAGCTAAGTGATTTCATCACGTACGGCTAATGTAATTTCTAGTTTAACTTTTCGAGCCTTTTGTTTAACCAGTTTGACACATGGATCCAATACAATGTTATGTTGTATTAGCCAGGGGTCTAAGCCTAGCATGTCATTGTAAGACCATGTGAATACTTTAACGTTTTCTTGAAGGACTCTGGATACATCGTTTTGCATTTGTTGATTTAGGAGGGAACTTAGTTTTAGCATTTTTATTTTTCCATTGGATGTCATTATCGATGCTTCGATAAGAAGGTCCTCAGTCACATCCCCAGCCTCTAAGTCTAAGGCTTGGACCAAGTGTTTGGGCCAATCTAGGGATGTTTCCATGGATGCTACAGTGTTATCAGTTGATGAATCCTAGTCTATCGACTCTAAGTTCAAGTATCTTGCAAGCTTGCCATGGGGACTTGTTAAAGTTAAAAGTGAGTGTAGATCATACTGCATGGCCATCTTGTTCAACCTGCCACAATAAGAAGAGGCTCAGTCAAGTGATACCTGGTTGAAGCTATGGTGCATAATAGTAAATATTTGCAAAGCAACGATGAAACATGCAATGATTGTCAAACATTCGGCCAAATTTGTAGATTACCAGTTTAAGGTCTTGGTGGACCGTGAGCGGATTCGAACATGCAACTAATGCTAAGTCTACCAATTTAAGGTTGTGGTGGACCATTAATAGGTTGTAAAGGTAAAGTTACTAGTTTAAGGTCTTTGTGGACTGTTAACAGGTTTATGGATAAGGTTACTAGTTTAAGGTCTTTCCAGACCGTTAACAAGTAAGCTTCATAGGATGTTACTAGTTTAAGATCTTTGTGGACCATTAACAAGTTTTTAGATATAGTTACTAGTTTAAGGTCTTTGCAGATTGTGGTGTGCAGGCTTCGTACGGATAGGTTTCTAATTTAAGGTGAGGTGAAATTTTCAGTTGGTCCTACCTATTTGCAAACAGGAATGCTACGCTATCGTAGATTTATGACATGCCAGTACTATGCTACACGGGGCATCCCACATTACTCGGCGTGCAAAAATGACAAGTTCTTTTCACCACATCGTCTATAAATAAGGGTTTATCCCTAGTAAACTTGTCTTTTTTTTTATCAGAGCACAGAGCCCACATCCAGAGCATAGTGCGATCATGCCGAGAGAAAATGAAACAGCGTAGCGTAGCAGCCAACAACATCTGCAAGTGAAGCAATGGCACTTAAAGGCGAACGTAAGCACCAAGGGCTCACTAAAGTGGATGAAGTCAAGGACACTTTGGGATGCCTAACTCAGGTGTGCATCACAGTGTAGGAGGAGACTCTATCCTCTCGGTAAGTCATTACGTTGCCTTTGTTGTTTAGACTTCTGTAATCATTATTGTTGAAATATGCATCTTTTTCCATCGTTTTGGTCACTATTTTGGCTGCTATGCTACCACTTTCACTGGTTGGCCACAACGACTCTATGGATGTTACGCCATAGCAGCATGCAGTATCGCCTTGGCCGCCATTGTTACGACTGCCTTATTGTGGGGGTTTGGGTGAGCCTGGGTAGCTTAGCACAAGGCTAACGTAGCATGCTGCCTTCAAGAGGGTTTTGGCTATACAGTTGAATTAACATAGTACAATGTGAGTTATTTTATACAGTTGAATTATGGTTGGGATGGCTATAGCATAGTAAACTCTTACTTGTCTGTATTTTGTAATTATTTTACTACGGTATGCCAGTACATTGCAAGGTTTAGTAGGTTTGTCATGTTGTTAAGTCTGTGATACTACTACATTTCCGAATTTGTTAAACCTCCTCATGCTTTTCATAGTAATGTTTTGATTATTTCGTTGCATTGTTGTACGTCTACTTGTTCCTGTTCATTTGCTACATTACGTGTTATCTAGTCACTATTGCATTGTGTGCGGTTTGATGACCCTGCTACGCTGTGAAACTTGCTTTGTTGTTTGTTTGCATACATTTGTTATATATATATTATTATTATTATTTTGCGACTGTGAAATCCTACTATGCTACATCCAATGGGAATGCCATACTACGCTATATGTAATGAGAGGGTTATGATACGCTACATGTAAACTTTACTTATACATAGTGCTAGCTTTTGCTTCTTCGTTGGTGTAGGGTTACGTTGAAATCCATTTTGATTGTCTTGGAAATCATAGGAGTCTTGTGTTGTCTAAGAGAACTGGTGGCCAATGTTCCCCCTCCTCATGCATGTGTTGAGTGGTAGGGGGTCTGGTTCCAAGAGGGTGCATAGGGCTTCCTACAGTTCCTCCTCCAACACTTTAGTGTGATCGTTTAGTCACACCTGTCGACAGAGACAACAGCCGCAATCATAGAAACCCTGTTGCCTAGGGCAAATCAGGGTATTCTGAAATTTTTGACTAATGGGTCAATTAGGGGCGAGTAGGTATAAGGTTCCAACCAGCATACAAAAAGCCTAAGATGCTTAAGTTGGATTTGGGAGATGCCTGAGTATAAGTGTTACCACTTATACAATATGTTGTTTGTTGCCTGCCACATGGGCACCTACTTTCAGAATCCACCTGGAACTGTCTACAATGCCGGTGGGTGAGTTCTACGAAGGTATTTCGTCATGTAATCCATGCTACACTAGACACAGTATTAACAATGTATATGTTCATTTTTTTTGTTACCAAGTTTTTTACTGACAAGAGTGGTCTTCACGGTGATACGGATGCCTTGTCATCTGCACAGATGGCCCTGCAGGAGTTTTCTTCCACTAGGAATGTGCACGTCGATGTGATAGGCTAGTTTGGAGGTGAGTTTAGAACCTATTCAACTTGTTATTCCCAATTTTATAGGAAATGTAAAGAATTCAGTTGGTTGGATAGGGAATGGGCATCCCTCAGGCCGCTCACTGTTGAAGACGTTATGGTGGATCTCCCACCATTTCCCATGCCATTCAAATTTGGTACGCTAAAGTGTAAATTCACTACTAAATGCTTGAGTAATGTTTACATTTTGCTAACCCTCTTTCTCTTTTTTTTTTCATTTTTTTTAAAATAATTTTAGTAGCAAAGAAAGCCCAGGAGGTGACTGTGATTGCCTCAAGGCGCAACGAGACCAACCTCTTCTTTAAGTACGGGGAGGTGGAGGAGACCTACTGTTGGCTCTATAATGGGGCCCCAACCATGTTGGTCCATAACCTTTAGGAGGCTAGGCTTATGGACTTGGTGGTTAACCTAAGTGTCCCACATGCTGAGATACTTTCCCTAGCCGACTCCTTCTCCAAAAAGGAAGACCGCTTCCACACACATGTTCATGGTGTACTCGTGGTGCTTTATGTCAATGATCAATTGTTCATGGACCTTTTCAGCGTCCCCTCTGATGGTCTCCCCATGGGAGAAAAATGCGCATAATCAGGAGGACATCGAGGAGTGGCTAGGGGATACCAAAAATTGAAAGTGGATTTATATGGAGAAAGTCAAGCTATGGGTGGCCAAAATGGTTTACCCTGTCTTCCATGCACATGCCTTCCCCAAGCTGTTGTCCTAAGGAAAAATCATTGGGGTTAAGCAGGCTCAGATAATGAGGGATTTCATGGAAGAAGGGACCCATTACAATTGGGCCAAGCACCTTTGCAAAGGCATGCAAGCTGAAATGGTCAAGCTTCGCAAGAAGCTTGAATCCTGTTTCAACAGGCACCATGCCTTTTTCATAGCCTACCTTCGATGTTTTGCAGGATTCTTGGTAGTTCACGAGAAAGGGGTCTAGGTACTACAAGATCGTAGCCAGATCTCCAAACTGTGGATCTGCCAAGTCTTCCGTACCACCCAATCTCAGGACCCCCCAGAAGCTATTAGGGAGTCATTCTCAATGACGACCAGGGATTAGGTGGCATGCAACTTTTGGGCCAATGACAGCATGGAAGAGTCACCCCCCATTACCACTGGTAGTGTGACAAGGTAGGAACACCTCATTGCAGAGATGGTGATGACCAAGCTACAATGCAAGAGGTCTTGCCCTGCTGACGAGACCCCCCGTACTAACGAAGAGAGGGGGAAGAAGCTGCAATTCAAGCTTCATAGAGTGCAACCTCCAATTGGTAAGTATTCACTTCTTTTTTGTCTTTTTTTTTGCTAACATTTTCTATGCTATGTTACGNGTGCTCGTAACGTTCCAACCTTGCACCGACGATTTCGGTCGGCACACTAGGTAGCGTAGCACAACGTAGCATCTGCTTCAGGTTAGTACACTTTATTGACTACGACTATGCTTTATCAGTGGAGGAAGAAGAGGAAGAAGAAGAGGGAGTAGAGGTGGTGGTCCTTATAATAGGGATGACCAATGAAAACGAGGAGCCCCTACTATAGAGGAGAAGGCCCCTACCAATGAGGAAGAGGCCCCTACTACAGAAGAAAGGGCCTTGGCTGGTGAGGAGGAGGTCTCCATCGATGAAGAGGAGGAGGAGGAGGAGGCCCCTGTCGATAAAGAAAGGGGCCTAGCCAATGACGAAGAGGCTCCTAGCAATCAGGACGAAGCCCCTACTGACGACCCTTTTGCAGAGAGTAGCTTAATGCCAAAGGGGCACATGAGCATCGAGGATGCTGCTACATTATTTGGTCAACTAGAAGGAGAGGGGCTCCATTTGGATGCTGGTGAGTTTGATCAGATATTTGATAATGTGTCAATGGGTACCCCCCCCCCCCACTATCACCCCTGAGGGTTTGTTGGGTAGGAGCTTTACACTATAATTTATGTTATTCAATAGGGCTATTATGGTTCTCTCCATTTTAACTAACATGTTTTACTATGCAGCTGATACCACAGTTGACACCTCCGGCTCGTCCTCGATCCGCTTATGACCATGGACCGAAACCCCTGATAAATTTACTTTCATGGAAGGGGTGGTCAATGACATGATCAACCGTGTAAGGCAGGTCGACCATGAAGTGGGTAAGTTAAAGTGCTACGCTAGACCATACATTGTTGTTGCATTCACTACGCCTTTGTGACTAATGCATTTTTCTTATGTGGTTGGCAGCATCTCATCTCAAGTGGGACCCTAAGCGGGCTGTTAAGATCAACGTTGTGCCTACATTTCCACTAGAGGTGACCGAAGTACCTCATCATAGAGGCTTGAGGTGGGAGAAGGCCAACCTGACCGCTAAGGTGGGAGATCTCCATTCTAGGAACGAATTCCTGTTGGCCCAAGACACCAACGATGGTAGTTGGCACATAGCCATCATTGACTATGCGAGGTACTGGACGGCTGTGCAAAGAAATAATGAGGCCACTCATGAGATAATAGAGTAGTGCATGCAAATGGACCTGTTAGCCCAAAAGAACCAAGATTGGAAAGATTATAATGCCAAGGTTTACGAGTGGGGGTAGACACAGAAAAACTATAAGCATATGTATAAGCTAGAACGTGCCACATATTGTAACCAATATAAGGATGCCTCAGTTAAGTTACATACTCACGAGGTATTCCTTGATATTATTGGCACTTCTAGGGCTTACGATAGGTTCTTGCAATATGTGTCAGTGAGTGAGTTCCCCGAAAGGGAAGTGACCTTTCCTACGAGTGAGACCACCACTACTGCCTTTTCTCCTAGACCCCCAAGATGGACATCCATAGAGAAGGAGAAAGTTGTTGCAAGGGCTAACTTGTGCAACAAGAATTGGGCTAACATCATGCAAGAGGAGATCTTACGATGCCTGGCAATAGGACTGGATCAAATACCTCCTAAAATAGATGTAGGGTCGTCTCAAGTTAGTTATCCTTCGGTGTAGCAATAATTTATTTTGTCGAAGTCTTTATGGTGACTTTAGCTGACTAGTTCATTTTTTTTATGGTGCAGGATCTAGGTGGAAACACAGGGCCTAATGAAGCAAGAAATGATGGAGTGGGAAAAGGGTCATAGCGTAGCAGCTGACCATTTTATTTGAATTGAAAGAATGTTACAAACATTGTTAATCTGTGAATAAAAAAATTGAAATATGAAGAGATTTTTTTTGCTCATGTGTTATATGTTGTATTTATTCTATTTTCACTTATGAATTAAATTCATCATGAACATCTCATTTTATTTTTAGGCCATTTCGTGCCATCGCTAGTTTTAGGCCATTTCGGGCTTGGCAATGATGGTAAAGGAAAATTTTGGGGGTTTTAGGCCTTAGCGGACCGATGCGTAATGCAAATGGAGCACATGTGAACGGTTTAAAGAATAAGTTAAATACTTAGCATAAATGAATGAATGTGAAGAAGATGAGGGATAAATGTATAATGGGCATTAATTGGGTAAGGAGCAGTGGAGTTGTTATGCTACACAAGTAACGATCATCCTCACAACTGCTTTCTAACCCATCGTGGATTTGGCAACACGTAAGGCGGAGAGGCTTTGTTGTGGTATTCTTCTACATCGTTGTCTACCACTTGAAAAGGAAACTCAGCCCATGCAGTTTCATTTTCTGAGCCAACATCTTGGGCCAGCTCTTTTTTCAAATAGTTAGTATCAGCAAAAATAGGTGCCTCATTCTCAGAGGTTATGACCTCTAAACCCTACTCCATATCTACGTTATTTATTGCCTAGGTTGTCACTTCATCATTGTGGATCACCACCTCCCTGCCTGCGTAAGGTAGATGGATTTCCTGATGTATGGGTGAAGAGATGACCCTGAGTTGGGCTAACCATGATCTCCCCAAGATCAGGTTAAACCCAAGCATCTCTTCCACCATGATAAATGTTGCACTTATGGGGAACCAGTCCCCTGCCACAAAGGTAATGTAGACGGTGCCTTTCACCACTACCCACACCCATTGAATGACTTCATACATGATGTTGTTGTGGATTTTATTTGGCCCACCAAACCTAGTTTGTCCACTATGGGGAACGAGATGACGTTCATAGCAGCACCGTCATCAACGTGTACTCTTTGGATCTTATGTTGTCTGACCTGAATTGTGATGAATAGTGGTGTTGTTGTCACCTAGCCCTTTTCAGGGTCTTCTTTAATGGACTCATCACAGAATGTCAATTGGGATGGTCATGGTTCTTCAGGCGTAGGAGGATGCATAACCGAATGAATTTCTTTCTCCTCTATGGACATGTTCTCATCAACTAGTATAGATGTTAACATGCGAACCAAATCCTCGCGGTGTGCGGTGGAAGTCATTATTAAGTAGTACAGGCTCAACATTGTGTTCTTTTGTTTTAAAGCCTATTTTACCTGAGTAAGAGCACTTAGGAGGTCTTGTCCACCTTTCTATTATTTACTGTCCTTTTCCTCCATTCATCCTAGAAGATGAATTTCCTGAGGAGGAGCAATTTCGGGTTTGGGGCTAGACCCTTTTGGGTGAGGTGAAGATGACTGTGCATGCTTAGCGGTGTTAACTTTTGGTGACAAGGTGGGCATAGATGCAAAGGACGAAGGAGTAGGCTTGGAAGGACCTAGGGTAGTACGTTCCATAGTCATTTCACCTGTCAGACACTCTTCCCATTTCCTTGAATGAGAAGGCTGTGATGTTGTCTTATGCTAGTTTTCTAGAAGGGGGGAAGTTGAGTGGTTTGGCCCCCTGATGATGAATGGTGTTTGTGGCATTAGTGCGGGTAGTGGTGTAGTTTTGATTACAGAAGGTGTAGGGGCAGATGTCCAAGGAGGGACCTTAAGGACAAATGGTTGTTATGGTGTCTTTTTTACCATTGTTGGTGTCGCTACGCTACGTTCAAGTATATGAACCACAAACGGCTACTGTGGCAGTTTTGAATTACCATCTATGCCAATCGTGTTAATGATGTACTCTACATTGTTAGCATTGAGGGGGTCCTTGTAAACATGCATGAATTGATTTTCAGGGCGGACGGGGTTGCTTTCGTCCAGCACCAACTTCCTCTGATCAATCATCTATTGAATGTCATCTTTTAAAGCCAGACAGTAATCCGTGTCATGATCACAAAGTTGGTGGTAGTCATAGAACCGCTCCAACCTAAAGTTCTTAGGAACTGGGTGCTCATTGGGCATAGCCAAGGAGGGGTTCCTAAGAAGTTCACAATACCGCTGATGTTGTTTGGTCACCTCCTCTAACATCCATTTATGTTGAATGTACCCTACCCCTAGCAATTGCTTTAGAAGTTCTAAAGGCTTGATAGGTAGCAGGGTGTACTTGGAGTGATCTTTATGCTCGAAGTTGGGTTTAAGTAGGGTGGGTACCTTAGGTGCTGACGTGGAGGGTTGGGTGACGTTGCTTGGGCTAGGTGTGGGGTTAGTTGGTGTTGTGACCACTTTCTTATTATTATTGTTGTTGGGCTTGGCCTCGTTTGCCATGGTGGCCACCGTGGCCGTTGCAGCCTTGCCCTTCTCTTTGTCCTTTTTAGTATGTGCATTTTTATACGCAACATAGGCNTCTCTTTGTCCTTTTTAGTATGTGCATTTTTATACGCAACATAGGTCGGATCCCTACTGGCTTCGGCCACGTCTTGAATGATTTTTGTCTATGCAAAAGCTTAACTGAGGGAGTGGGGGCTAGGTAATATAGCTTGGATTTGATGAAATCATTCACCGCCCCCTTGAAGATGGCCAGCAAGTGGGCCTCTGCGATAGGCTCATGGATCTTGTTCAAGGTGGTGCTCCACCATTGTATAAACCTCTACACTGACTCTAGTGGGTCTTGTTCAACTCCCATTAACTGATCTAGCATGACTTCGAGCTTCAAGTTATACTTGAATTGGGTCACAAACTGAGTCAGTAGCTCCTCCAATGTTGAGATGGAGGTGCACAGGAGTGCATGGTACCAGTCTAAAGCTTTTCCTGTTAGAGATATAGCAAAGACACGAATGATGGTGTGTGGCCATTGTTTCAGCAACAGAGATTCAGATCTAAATG
>MNCI01022979.1:101728-142304 GCA_015680685.1 Gnetum montanum | reverse complement strand
AGGATTTAAAGGTAGTTACATATTCAAAAATATCTTACCTAACTTCTCTCCCAAGTAACTTGCCCAACAAGTTAGGGAGTATTAACTTAGGAAGTTAGGAGATATATAAATATTGCTTTTGAAAAATAATTCCAATAGTTCCATATAATTGTTTACAATTATAGCTCTAATAGCTTTTCATTTTTACTTGCTTAAAATTTTTAAGAATACTATTGAAGCCCTTAGTGATTCTATGAACAAGGTGATAATATAATACCTACCTTAGTATAAATGTTGATGGTACCTAATCTAAAATAATTTATGTGCACTTGCACCCATATGAAAATGGCTGGAAAAAAAAAATTTAAATCCAAAACATAAGGCCCGAATGTGAAGGCGCCAAGCCTGGAACTGCCATCGAATACTTCCAAAATATCCCACCCCTGCCAAAAATCATTATCAACCGCCACTGCGGAAGAAGGCTCTGCTGCTGCATCCGACATTGTTGCCATGTGGTGTTCAGTTGCTGAAGAGCAGAGGAGAAAGATCTTGAAGAAAAACGATGTATTGAACATATGGCCCTGGACATAGGATTTCGGTTCCCTGGAATTTGTTTTGTTTTGTCCCAAATCCGCTTAGGGCTTTCTATGTTTTTTGTGTTCCTACAGATCATCTTTCAAATTCCTGCCATTGATTGCAGAGTCAAGGGTGAACGTGCCATAGATCTGAGCATCAGTGAATAATGGCATCTGGTATGGTAGGTTAAGAATGGCCCTGTAACAGCCAGAAAAATCTCCACACAATGTGCACATTCCAGAACACAGTGAACGTCGTTGAAGGCAGGTGGATCGATTGCATTTTTATGAAAAAAATTTTAAAACTGAAACTGTTTCCATTTTGAAAGCGGCAACGTCCATGCGAGTTCTTCCTCCATCGCCTTTGAACCCATGTCCCTACAAGGTTCTGGCACAACGCGCTCAGCAGAGGCGCCGCCGATTTGGGGCCAAAGAAAATAGTCGATTTTGCATTAAAATAGAAGCCATTACAGGTCAATAAACCTTAGCATTTCCATGCGTCAGTACCAACGCGATTCCTTGTGAAAGAATGACCATTCTTCTGGACTGTTTTTCTGTCAGTTGCAGCAGGAGACACTTGGGCTGTGTTTGAATGTCTATTGTGGAATTTCTAACCACAGAAAATGAAGGTGAAACAAAACAATATGTAGTCTGCAACTTCATCCAAGGGCCATTAAATAGGAGAAAAATTAAATAGAGAAAATGACCATGAATTCATTGATCTATTTCCCAACCTCTGTTCTCCATCCTCAAAGCCATGTTGTGCGGGGCACAATCTCAGCCATAGCAATTTCATTCATTTTTTCCTTGAACTACCTTGCCAACGTGTATAGTGGCTGGAACTGCTCTTTACTGTAAAAACATCTGTTGAAATCTTACAATGGTGACTCCCATAAGGTTAATTTTAATTTCTTATTGATGTATTCATGAACGGGGTCGGCTCTTTTTAATTGATAAAGCTTTTCCATTTCTTTTCAATCTTCCCTTCACATAGGAGCATGATAAATTTTTCTTCACTTGGTATCATCATTTGAAAGTTGAAACACTATATCTTCACCCAAAAAATTTCCACATGAAACCTTTGGAATTAAAATATCAACAAGACACAACCATCATATATTTTTTATTTGAATATCTTCTATGTCTAATTCGTATTTTATCACCTTTGCTGTTCCATGAAATGGCTAAATGTGCCAACAGTATGTAGGGCAACGTGGGCATAACTGGTGCCTAGTATGAGGATAGGACGAAATGGAGGGGGAAGAGTGCCTAGGTACGAAACTAAGAGAGGCACCTGTTGATATGTTGAGGGTGCGGGATGGTGGTCCATGGTGGATGAAAATGTAGATTGAAATGGATTTTTGGTGATCACAAAGGAAGCCATCGCGAAAAGGGGGTTTGACCTGAAGGTCGTGGCAAAAGGGATGATCATAGGGTAAGTTTGGCCACCCCCTCGAACTGGGAGTCTAGATCTTCCTACTCATCCTGGAATGCTTTATTGCAATGGGATACCATGTCCCACTCCCTAGGCCTAGTGACTTGTAGCAGTTGATCAAAGATCCACTGATACATCTCTGTAAGGGAGATGGAAATGTCAGGGTTAGGGACAAACTCCCTCCCATTCTAATAAAGGAACTTAAAACTGTGCCTATGCTCAAGTTCTTAGCAATCCAAGGGCAAATTTGCCTAGATCTTTGAATAGATAAAGTCGTAATGCTCTACGTCTTGTGCCAAGAACTCGGGTGATAAGTGTCAAATCCTAAGGGATTGGCATGGCACCAACACCGAGCTAGGTGGCTGCTCAACGCCCATGGTGCTTTGGGCAAAGAAAGGAGCCTCAAGGCTCAAGGTGGAAATAGTGGTTGTTGTCAGAATCATCTTGCGTAGTGAAAAAAAGGAGAAATTGCAAACTAGGAAACATGGAAAGGTTTTTTTTCCTACTGGATTCCAAAGGAACGTTCATCATGACCAATCTGCACCACACGATGCATAACAACCACAAAAGGATATCATGTTTATGCTAGTGTGTGACGGGGTACAAAGAACATGCAAGACTACCCGTAGGACATGGAAAAGGCACTAAAAAATCCTCCTTTTAGTGCCAAAAATTGTAACAACTGAAAACATCAGTGGCTGGAACATCGAGAGGTTGCTAGGCAAATAGTTTAACCCTGGATCCATGCGAGGGCTGTGCTAGAGAAAAATGGAAACAGAATGCCCTAAACGATCTAGTCGATCAGACAGGGACTTAGTCAGTGTATCTTAACCTTATGTAAACGTCGTTTTGAAGGCGAGACACGTGAGGTAAATCAAGAATCAATGAATGCAGAATGGAGAAAATAGTGCAAAATAACGATAATAGTAAAGAAATAGCAAAACAAACTCAGGTGAGAAAATGCACCATCCCAAGGTCGTGGATTTGATTCTTTGCCTTGCTTGAAAGGTGTACAATAGGTCATGCAACGCCAGAGACACACAAAGAACTAAAGGGTAACTATAATGCTCAAGGGAAATGCCAACTATGCTTTCTGGAAGCCAACTGCAGTAAGAAGCCAACTCTATTTACTAAGAAGCCAATCAAGAAGCCAACTAGCCAATGCAAAAATCCAACAAGCCAACCACTCTTGTCAATGCAAAAAACTGCCAACTGTTTTAATAAAAAGCCAACCCTTTGCGCGTTGTCTACCGAGGTATTTATACGGCTAGGGGCAAGCGAGAAATGGGGCCTAGATGCCACATGTCCTGGACCCCACAAAATGCTGACATGCCCATACCATGTAGGTGTGCGATGCTAGACATGAATTTGGCTATGCTATGACTATAAATCTAGGACTTCATGTGCCAAGATCAGTGTGCTAACAATGCAAAAAATGGAGCTTATGCTCCAGGACTACGTCTTCCCTACTCTTATGAGTAGGGTTAAGTGTAGGAACAATTTTTTTGGGGCTAACCAGGGGGTGTGCAAAATGGAGTGAAATTGTGGATTCCACCAAGGAGATGCCAAAATGAGAAAGATTGCTATTAACAAGTTCTAGAACTACCCAAATACGTCTTGATGCTTCCATCCCAGTGTCGTGTTACTCACGTTGTCGACTTCATTGGCGTAGCGTAAGTGGTTTCTTGCTATGTTGTGCTACGCTACATAGCGTAGCCACTAGTTTTGACTGGAACTTGTGCTGAAGCTGAAAACATTTTTCTGAGGCTTAGTCATGCTAACAACTACAACTTTTATCTTTTGTATCAGGAAGACTTTGAACTTGCTAAACTCATGTTTGAAACTCCCTTGTTGTTTTTGCATTGTTGCTACACTGTGCTATGCTACATAGCATAGCACAGCGTAGCAAATAGCGTATCCTACTTTTTCGTTCAATCCACCATTCTCTAGCAAGAGGCTTTGCTCAAGGTTTGGGGCTAAACAAGGCAACCGATTTTGGAGGCTAGAGTGTTTGCCCAGTGCAACTTTCTTATTGGAATCACTTGGCAAGCCGAGCCTTTCTGCTTTGTCTTTGCTACGCTATGCTATGCTACGTATCATAGCACCTTGCGTTGACCAAATCTTCAACTTGTTTTGTAATCATTCCATCAATTTGCACTTGTACACTTGAGAAACTATCTTTCAAGGCTTGCTACACTGCATAGCATAGCGTAGCATAGCAAACTTCTTCACTAGAAAACTTGTCGAACTGCTTTGCTTATCCCAAACACTTTCAGCAACCCCTAGCATAGTTTCTGAGTAGACTGCCAACCGGGTCAATTGTCCAGGTGGGCAAGCCAGAGAGTCCATCGGGCCTATCAGCTCTAGAGATACAAAACTTGCAGGACTGGATAGTCTAACCTCAATGCCTTCATTTTCCTGTTGAACTATCATGACGCTACCCTTATGGATGCCCTTGCCTAAATTCCAAGACCCTAGTGAGGCATGAGGGTCTTGAAATTTTATGGTGTTTCAAAGGTCATGGAAACAATTGAGATGGGAGTGGGCTTTGGTAGGCCCACTTCCTTCCATGACTTGGATTTCTTATCATTCTTATTTTTGGCCTTCTGCATAGGCTTCTTCTATTTCTTGGTTGATGAGTTCTGGTTATTATTAGTTGTTTAGGAGGAAGAAGTTGTTACATTGGCTACCATGAAGAATCATTGTTTGATTGTATGGGTGGACTTGGTCATAGTAAGAGGGAAATGTGCATGGATTACAAAAGGATCTCTAGAGGGTGCAAGTGATGATACCCTTACAACAAAGAGGTACCTTGAACTTGTGGAAGTTGAAGGGCTTCTTTTGTTACGAGAAACAATCCAAAGCATGAATGTTTCCCTCCTAGACCTTTGATCATTATTTACATTGAATACTATTATGGTATATAGGTCATTGTTGGTGTTCAATGGATCCTTATAAACATGCATCAACTAATTCTAGGGCCTAACTAGGTTGAATGTGTCGAGCACCAATTCACCCTTGTCTATCATCTTTTGTAAGTCATCTTTCAGTGGAAGGTAGAAATCAGTATCATGACTTGGCAACTAATGATAGTGGCAAAAGTAGTCAAGCTTAATATACTTAGGCACTAGAGAACCATCTTTCATTACACAAGTTGGATATTTGGCTATTTCACATAGCCTCTCATGCCTTTTATGGTCATATTCAATCATTTTTTTACATAGTATCCTCCTATTCTTTAACAGTTGGTCTAAGAGTTCTAATGCCTTTAATGGTAACCTAGTGTATTTTAACTGATCTTTCTACTCAAAGCTAGACCTAGAGGTGGTTAATATAGAGGCCTTGGATGTTGAAGGTTGATTTTTGTTGGTGGTAGAGGCCTTGGGTTGATTAGTTGCTGGCCTTTTGGTGGTTGTTTTATTTTATTTTTCCATAGTGGCCTCCACTGAAACACCACAAAATTTTGAGCTTAGTACTTGTCCAACACCAAGCAAGTCCATGGGACCCACAGGTGACCACAGCTACATCTGGCATCACACTTGGCAACTTCGGAGATCCGATGCTTAATTTTCACTAAGCATGTAGTCCCAGTGTATATGCCCAGCGTATACACCCAAGTGTACATTCTCAGCGTATACGCTCAAAATCTCAGCGTATACGCCCAGCGTGTACGCTTAAGTTCACAGCGTATACGCTCTTCACATGTACGCCCAACAGGTACAACAAGATGCATACGCCCAGCAATAAGAGCCCTGGAGACAGCATGGAAACAACACTGCAGAGCAAACACTTGTATAAGGTAGCGATCATTAGCGTATACGCCCAGCATCCACCAGCGTATACGCCCGACGTGTACACCAGCGTCCACGACATCTACGCCTAAGTCTGCATACGCTCAGCACATCAACGTATACGCCCAGTGCCTCAAGCGTATATGCTCAGCGTATACGCTCACAGTCTATGCTCACTATATACGCCCAGCGTATACGCCTAGCAAATGTAACATATTGTACACTTGAAAATCTTACGCTCCTGCACCTGGTCAACGCGCCACGTGTCTCCCAACACAAGTCCGCTGTCAAAACCCTGTATAAAAGCCCAATTTTTCACGAAATCCAAAACGATTGGCAAAATTCCCAGAACACACCAGAGAGCAAAGACGCTGCAAACCAGAGCACAAAACCTCTTACACTGGACAACCCCGTACACTGAGCATACAGCCTCTACGTTGTGCTTACAGTGTAAACCAGCCACAATCATCCTTGCACCCACCGGGGCTTTCGTCCGCCTTGTGTTCCACTCACAACTGCATTAGACCGCTGCATTATACTTTCATTCTATAATGCCATTTTTACATTTTCTTCCCATAATCATTTACAGTTTACATTAATTGTTGTATGTATTCTGTTTACGCCTGTTTACGTTTATGCTCTGTTTGCATTGGTTACACTGTTTACGCTCTGTTTACGCCCGCTACGCTGTTTACGTATAACCCAGCGTATAACACTTCAGTGTACATTTGGGGAAATCCTTGTATGATCCGCATGCAGACCACCCAAGGTACTCTACCTTCGTTCGTTCCAGCTCGCCCTCAGGGGAAGGTAGGGTCTTCTGTGCGTGTCCTGTGATCCCACGGTCTCTGTTTTCTTCCAGCTGAAGACCGATGATTTCGAACAGTACAGAAATTAGTGCTAGAAGGAGAGCGTCCACCTAAAACCTCACTGTAAACCTCCCAGCATTTACGCTGCTAAGCGTTTACACCGCTTCCTTCTGAAATTTTCCCAACGTTTACGCTGTTCAGCTTAAAACCCAATCTACAAACTGTCCAGCGTCTACGCTACCCAGCGTCTACGTTGCTCCTGCTAACACTTACCTACAGGATCCTCAGCGACCATGCTGTAAGCCATATGCTATACGCCTTATGCCGCAAATTTTGTCTACGTACGCAGGACTGCTAAAGTTTACACTGCACATTTTTACGCCGAAGCTTTTCTCTATGTTGCACGCTGACTTTCTGAGACTTTATTTACGCTACTCTCTTTACGCTGCAAATTGTTCATTCATATCACACTATACGCTGTAAAACCTATTTACGTTGCACATTGACATTGTATATGCTACTCAGCGTATATGCTGCACTCCTTACGCTGTAGACTTGTCTACGCTGACCTTTTACGCTCCATCTCTATATGTTGTCTACGCTGACGTTATACGCTGGACATTGAAGCGTATACGCTGCATGTTACCACGTAAGTTTACGCTGTACTAAGTACACTAGTTTCACACCTCTATACCGTGTCATACTTTCAACGAGTCATCATGAACCCCGTAAACACCACCGCTACAACCGCTCAAGTCACCGACATGGAAGGCACCATGGCTGCCCAACAGCCCGTCATTCCATAGCTGACAGTACAACCCACAGCTGGGCCTCGTCGGTCCCTAAGGTTGCAAGGGAGGAACCCAACCTCTAACATTATAACCCAGGACCAGTACAACTTCATATGTTTGAAGATACAAGCTGGTCTGGCAGTAGATCGAGCCGAAATGGAGGTGAAGAGGCAGCATGAACTCTTCTACAAGGGGGGATGAGAATTCATCCCTTCCTTGTATGATATAATCCCTATTCCAGAACAGTACTCTGAGCTCGTCACACAACTCCTCCTGCAAAGGAGCCAGTCATTGGATCAGCCTGCAGTAGATCTCCAACCGGAAGAGGAGGACAAGTTCGCTGCCTAATCCAAACAGGAAGACTCCTATCACACCCTCAGTCCACAAACCCATATCAACCCCATGTTCCACCTGGGCACAGGGGAAGTCATGCCCCTCCAACACCTCAAGATCACCCAGGCGCAAGCACCTCCACCAGAAACATCAACTTTGATTCACATTCCTCCTACGACCGACCCGTAATTCAGTACACTCCCTCTCGCTATCATTCCCAGCGTAGCCGCCGACCCATCTTCGCAAGCACCACCCCCACATAACAACATGGGAGCAACCTTCTCACCTAGAGTGATAGGGATGCCACACGTAATACCAGCATCCATGTCCGCTCACTACATCCCTCACATCCAAACGCATGGAGCTCCCTCGACCGTCGTAACCCAACAGGGAGTTCCTTCACAAAACGTTGTCGGACAATGGGCAGCGATGGGGCCTCAACCACAACAACATCAACTTCTTCACTACACCATGCCACCCCACACGATTCCACTAGTTAACATGCCCCAAGTGCAGCCCCAACCACAGCAACAACAACTTCACACCTACAATGTGTCGTCCCTCCTGCCACACGCCCTGAACATTCCACAAGTACAACCGCCGACCGCCGCATAGCTCTCAACCTTTCAACCTACCATCCAATAGTCCAATCTGTACAATGTATCACAACCTCAAGCTACCATGTCACCTAGTGCCCAAGACTGGGCAGATGCTAAAAAATTAATGCAAGAACTAACTGACAAGGTCAAGCACCTCAAAACCGCTGCCGACGGAGAGTTGAAGATAGTGGATTTCTACCACGATGACCCCATCAGCCCTTTCATCCTGCCTCTAACTTTGCTCAAAGGAATATCACTGCTAGCACTAACTAAATTTAATGGGGAGATGGACCCCAACACCCACTTAATAATGTTTATATTAGAATGCGCGTTACTCCAGGCATGGC
Source organism: Gnetum montanum (assembly GCA_015680685.1). Taxonomy (NCBI): domain Eukaryota; kingdom Viridiplantae; phylum Streptophyta; class Gnetopsida; order Gnetales; family Gnetaceae; genus Gnetum; species Gnetum montanum. The sequence continues at coordinate 133,645 of MNCI01022979.1, read as the reverse complement.
CCCATGCCATTTTGCATGTGTTCCCCATGTCCCTCGCAGGGAGAGCACTCAATTAGTACTGGGCCCTGCCAAGGAATTCTATATTTTCCTTGGAGGAGTTGTTACATTAGTTCATGACCAGGTTCAAATACAACTTGAAACCTGAAGCGACATTGGATAGCCTCATACAGGTTAAACAAGCACCGCTTGAACCTGTACAAAAATTCATTCAGAAATGGAGCACCGCTCTCAATGAGCTACACGAGCCAATCCCCCAGACATACCTGCTCACAATTCTAAAGGGGGCCATTAATGACTTCTTCAAATCCAAAATATACTATCTTAATGCACGTAATCTTAACCAAGCCTTTGTACAAATCAAAAATATAGAAGAGGCAGCTCAAAACAGCCACGACCCTGCGTACTTAGCCTTCAAAAATCAACACAGTAAAAAGGATAAAGAGAAGGCTAAAGCAACTATAGCAGCAATAGCGGAAACGCAACAAGTGCGCATAGCACAACAAAATAAACCGCCAGTAACTCCCACTAACTATACTAAACCTACTCCCACAACCACATCGAAATCATCATCATCGCAGAACCCAACACCAAACCGTACGAGAAATTTTGAGAGGAAAGAACCCTCTCAATATACGCTATTGCCTATGAATCCATCCCAGCTCTTCGATCAACTCCTGAAGGCTGGGTTAATGAAACACAAACAGTTATCCCCTGCGGCCATCTAGAGACATGATTGGTTCTGTCAACTTGTTCAGAACCCAAGCTTAGCAACACCGGATGAGCCTCCAGTGCCCAAAGGCTTTAGAATGGATCGCTTCTGCGATTACCACCAACGCAACGGGCACGGCACGGATTACTATTTCACACTGAAGCAGGACATACAGCGAATGATCGACGAAGGCCAAATCACTTTTGATGAGGCCAACCCGGTCCAACCGCAGAATCAGGCTATGGGGGTATATTAAGACCCTCTGAACACCAAAGAGGCGTCGTACGTCATCAACACAATCTGCTTTGATGATGAACTCGAGACACCCAACATTAACACTGTCTACCCTGAATATAAGCAACAAACACCTAACAAACCCTTTGTAGTTCGTGTTCCTCCCACTCCATCCGCATCCATGTCTCAACCATCATCTGCCCCGCAAAAATCATACGTAGTGCGCATACCTCCTGCTGTCACTACCCCGAATCTATCAACCCCTCCTACTCGGCCTGCCCTTTCGTAGTCCAAGTGCCGCCTGCAGTTGCAACAGTGGAGGTCCAACCTCCGCCTAGACAAACCCCATACGTTGTTAGGACATCTGCAGGTCCTAATGATTATCAAACCTCTACCTCACAAACGCAAGGCAAACCTAGCCCCTAGGTCGTTAGGATGTCGGGCCAGCCTTCTACTCAACCACATCCAACTGCCCAACCGCAACCCTACCTGCCTCCATATGTGGTACGGATCCCAAGGCAACCCGAATCTTCAAGACCAGCTCCACCTCCATGCCACACACGAGAACGCTTAGCGGATAGGCTTATGTGTGAACGCTTGGAGAAGGAGCGTCAACGGTTAGCCATAGGGCCACCTAAACCCACTCCACTTAACGCCGTACCCATGATGCAGCCTAATAGTCAACCAAACGTAGGACATGAAAGTGAACCATCTAACAAACATGATATGTATAAGAAAACAGCCTCAAGCAAAAATGATAAACCAACGAAACATGAAATAAAACTGTTGGGCCCAATGGACCCAGTCACCGCTGATACAAACGCCCCCAGCATTAGAGACTTGGAAACGACTTTAACACAAGTCACACAAGCACTCAAGCAAAAGAACACTTCGCTAAGCTTGTATGAATTGGATCTTACATCCCAAACACATCGTGAAGCTTTGGTATGCATGCTAACGTCCATCCCAGTAAGCGAGAACTTGCCCCCAAACGAACCATCCATTCATGCGGTAATGTCCTCGCCCCAAGGGTCAACGTCCAAACCACTAAGCTTCCACAACGATAACATTAAAGTGGATAAGGAAATAGGGGAAGTGACAACAGCCCCCATGTTCATAACGATACGTATAAATCAATTCAAGGTACATAGGGTCCACGTAGACGATGGAGCTACTACGAACGTGGTACCATACCCCATCGTTGAACAACTAGGGCTGACGGAGTTAATCAGACCGACTGTAACTACATGTTTAAAATTGTTCAGCGGGTCACGTGTGATGGTCAAAGGTATAGTAACCTTAGACTTCATAGCGGGTGACCAGTTTCCCACATCTGTCGACTTCGTGGTGGTCGATGAGATGCTAGGATTCAACCTGATATTAGGAAGACCCTAGTTGGCCCAACTGAAAGCAGTCTCATCCCCCATACACCAAGAGATCCACCTACCTTACGAAGGTGGTGAAATCGTCATTTATGGGGAGGCTGCTACTCCAATTATTTCATCACACATGGACACGAACCAAGGCTCAGAAATTAAGCTCGAAGAGCCTGGACAAAATGACATAAAAGAACAAAAACTAGTAAGTGCTAATCCTTTCAACACGGAAGAAGACCCATCTAAAACAGAAACACCTGCGCCTGACATTGTACATACACCTTCTCAATTAGAAACTAACACAAAACTCGCCACAAATACTGAGACATCCAAAAACACTGACGTAGAAGCCGTTCCATCAGACATCCCTTGGGCCAAATTACCGTTTAACGTAATCAGCGAAGGGGACGCTGAATACAGAATCATACCCATTGACACATCACCTAACATTAAAAGAAAAAAATCAAAAAATTCCTAAAATAATACCATCTCAATTAGTCTGAAACGACGTTAAACTATAGCACGTCCGAAATGACGTTAAACTACCACAAATCAGAAAAAAAAAACATTAAACTACTCTCCCCGTCCGGAAGGACGTTAAACTATCATGTCCGCAATGACATAAAACTAGCCACGATCAGCAATGGTCGGTCAATCGAGAAACCCATCCACGTTATCTGAAATGTTACTTGTTTACAATGAGGCCCGAAATGGCCTTAAACTACGCATGGACACTTGTACTTCGTTTTCCCTCTTATGATTACATCCGCATATTACACTTAGAACAAAACAAAAAAAATAAAAATAAAAATATAATAAACCAAAATATTTTACATTGTCATGTCGTGTGTGTAATTAAACTCAAAATCAACAAAAAATTTTTATACATGCAATGCTGTACAATTATAAATGTCAATTATTCTCGTTATCTCAAGATTTTCAATTTACAATTCCTGTGTCAATTTGAGTCAGCATAGTTCTAAAAACAGACACAAAACTACAAAGAAAAAAATAAAAAAACTAACAACTAAGCATCTAGGATGGGAGGATCGTCCCCTTTAGATCCACCAGTGTCAGGGGCCCCCGCTCCACTGGGGCCAGCTTCTTGGGCATCATCACCACCTTCATCCTGAAAATACAAAGGAGACAATCAATGTAAGAATAACAGAAAGCCAAAATTTCAAACATTATTCAGCAAATCAAATCCATAATGACAGAGCGCCTACCATAGGAGATCTCCCCAAGCCAAATTCCAGGCGACGAAGGATTTCCTCTTCCGAGACACTAGCCCAATCGGTCTCACCAAGGCCTAGGTCAACGTTTGCCAAGGCCTTTCCCTTGTCAACAGCTGACCAGGTAGGACGTTTCAGAGGAAATTCACCCACAGACACTTCCCCAGAGGTAGTTGTAATCACCCTGGTAGGCGACTCCATCTCGACAATTGTGTTTTGGGCAAAAGTATTGAAGGTAGAACGCAAACCCAAACCCTCCACAAACATTTCTAGTTGCCTCTTTTCAATGGACACTTCTTTTAATGACTTCTTGTAGTGATGTTTGTGATTCTTTTCGTCCTGACCCCACTTGCAAACCTTGGAAGTAAAGGCTTTCCAATCTTGACATTTGAGGTTCAAGAGATCAATTTGGGCATTACACTCTGCCATTCTCCGAGTCAGTGACGCATGATGATTTAGTAGATTCTAATATCTCGTATACGTAACCTCAAATGTTCGCCAAGAGCGATCACTGCTTAGTTTGATAGCAGCGAACTCGTATCGAGCCTTAAGATCGTCATGTTCAACTGAAAACTCGGAGACTTCTTTTTCTTTTGCTTGGATCTGCAACCAGAACTGCTCGACGGAACGCCTACAAGTCCATAGTGACTTGGCGTTGTGTACTAGGCCTTCCGCCACTGCATCATAAACAGGCCTTGGCACCTGCTCAACCTCTGGAATAGCGAAGGTAAACTCTCTATACTGATGCTCTCGGAAGGATCCCACCTCAACTTGGCACCTATGCATACAAAAAGATCAAACGTTAAGACAACAGAAACAGGGTGTGACGCTCTAAAACGACAAACCATTTAAACACATCATACCTATTTCGGGGTGGACCTCCTGAATTCGTTCAGCAACTTCTTCTGTGATTCCAACCACAAAATCCATTTTACTTGGCATTTCTGTCCAAGTAAATGGCCCACGGGTGCGGGATGAACTAACCTCCATGGTCCTCTCAGGGGGAACCATCTTCATGGGTATGTCTAAGTGCACTGTCCTGGTCGCGCTACCTTCGTCTAGAAGAAATAAAAACATGAAAATAAAAGACCATAGAAATGATAACTAACGAAGCAATACAAAGTAAGATAAAAAGAAAATATACTGTGTTCCTTGTCACCTTCTGGGGAATCCCCTAAGTCCAGGTTTCCCTTGAGAAAGCTGCTGAACACTTGATTGATACCACCCTGATCATCCAACGGCTCAGTTTCCGTGGTGTTTTCCTTTAATTCCTTCGTTCCTCCGTTCCTCCTCCCTGATCCTTGTCAAAATTGAGACACATGCCAAGGGGAGCATGCCAAATGGTGAAAAGAAGCAATAGACTTGAATGGTCCTACCTACCCACCCGATACACTATGCTAGGAGGGTTCTGGAACAATGTGTGCGCACATGTAGATAAAAATAAGGTGTTGTCAAGGTAGTCCTGCCCTCGTGGTAATCAAGTCCACACACGTGCTAATGGGCATGTGGACCTGGGCCCGTGGGAAAAACCGTCCTCATTCGTAAGCGGCCCCTCATCAATGTCTTCCATGAAGATAACGACACCCTCCGCGGCTCCCGGCAACATTGCCTCAACTATGCTCCATGCCACCAGTTCATTCAGGTGTGACCAGATAACTACCTCAAAATTGTCCAATATAAAGGACAAAAATTCAGGTGCACCTTCTCTGAACCAAACCCCGTTGTGGTCCACAGTTAGGTCCAGGGTAGGCTCATCCACCTCCATGGGGCCAAACCATGTTAGCACCCCAACAAGCTCAACCACAAGGAGAAAAGGCTTGGTGTTCCTGCAAACAACCAGAGTACCAACGTAAAATCAGCCACGCATCAAAACAACGCGAAAAACAAAGGTTCACATCATAGACTGACACTTAAAAAAAAATTTAACTGTTAACGCTCGGCGTATACGCTGCTAAACCTAGCGTAGACGCTGCAAAAATCTGTTTACACTCGGCGTATATGCTGCTAAACCTAGCATGGATGCTGCAAAAATCTATTTACACTCGGCATATACGCTGTCGAAATCTGTTCATGCCTAACGTATACGCTGCCTGACCCAGCGTATACGCTAACAACTAACTGTTTACGCTGACGCCCGAACCCCTTACGCTCAACGTATACGCTAAAGAAACCCCTAGCATATATGCCACGGAAGTGGCCAGCGTAAATAGTCTATGCTAGACACTCAACAAACAGGTTACGCTGGAAACATGAAAAATAGTCTACGTTGTATTTGAAAAGACAAACTGTGTACGCTCAGTGTATACACTGAAGGAACCCTCAGCATATACGCCGTCACAGCGTAGATCGTCTATGCTGATGAAACAGAAAACTTACGCTGACGAGACTTCGCGCATAGAAAACTTATTACGCCGAGGTTTACGCTGATACAAGCATGCAAGAAAAGTGTTTACGCTGTGCACTGAAAATAGATTACGCTATGACAGTCTACGCTAACCCGACCTTACGCTGTGAATTTTCGCTCAGCGTATACGTCGAAGTCTCTACGCTAAACCTTATGCTGGGCGTATACACCGAAACCCTCCACCAGACTATCTACGCTACAAAATGTGCATAAGCAAAAATAACTAACAGGGGCAGGATCAGAGCCTACTTGTGTGATGTTCTAGGCCATGATGAAATCCTTGGCCGGGGCAGGCACTGTAGCATGGCTTCGGTCTCCTCTGCGAAGGTCAAGTCAGGACTCTTCCTCCCCTACCCTTCCACTTCCTTGCCTTTGCCCATCTCGACGTCTACGCTGGGATTGACAGCGTACACTAAAGGTTAAAACTCTGTACGCCTACGCTCGACCTTCTACACTCAGGGTCTACACTGGGATTTGATAGTCAGCGTCTACGCTGGGGTTTGATAATTGGCATCTACGCTGGGGTTTGGGTTTATGCTTACGCTATGTTTCGCCGTTTACACTTATGCTCGCTCAGTCGCTTACGCTCAGAATGCAAAGTAACAAATGAAGCTTCCCCCCCCCCTTTTTTATAGCGCTCTGCCGATGCTGATGCCGCCGTTTACGCCACTGCCTCCCAGTTTGCTACTTTTTACCTTTTTACTCATTTTTCGCCAAAACTTCGCTCAAAAATAATAAAAAAATAGAAATTACTACATCCCGGTTGCCCTATGAACCTCATTCCAGGCATTTACGCCGAACATTCTAGCTTAAACTGCCATTATGACCCGGTACGACCTTAAACTGCCATTACGGCCCGGTAAGGCCTTAAACTGCCACCCGCAAGTTACATTCGGCCTAGTAAGGCTTTAAACTGCCATGCGTCCTAGTGTAACGATAATCCACCATCGTGGATGTACACATAATTTAAAATTACCAAAGAACATAGAGCGATATCCATTAGCTCATTCAGCTCTCCGTTTATTGGCAGGAGCAAGCCTAATGGATTACCAGCACTTAACCGAACCATTAATTATCGATGGACCATATGGCAAAATTGCAAGGGACATCAACATAAACCTCATCCAAAGTTCATCAACGGATGACGTAGTCATAGCCTCAACACAGCAAATAATAGACAACTACAGGGGTATGACAAAATCCCTCAACATAGAAGCCGAAAATATCACTGAACACCCGTTGAACGAAACCCCCATCACCATGCCCGATGGGGAAATTAAAATATTAAATTTAAGCATATTATTACAACCATAACTAGCCAAAGACATTGAGAATGTGCTTAGGGAAAACATGAAAGTGTTCGCCTGGTCCTACATGGACATGCCCAAGTTAGACCCTCAAATTATCCAACATAACATTATCCTAGATCTGAAATTGAGACCCGTAAAACAAAAGGTGCGAAAATTTAAACCCAAGGTGGCATTGGCAGTTCGTAATGAGATCACCTAGCTTTATCAGGTTGGTTTCATCCGGGCTGTTGATTACGCCAAGTGGGTATCCAACATGGTCATTGTCCCGAAGAAGAACGGAAGCATTCGCTTGCACATTAACTTCCGAGATTTACATGTTGCAACCATAAAAGATGATTTTCCTTTGCCCAGCATAGATCAACTTGTTGACTCGACTGCCGGACATGCCTTATTATCTTTTATGGATGACTTCTCGGGATACAATCAAATACGCATCAACTCGGAGCATCAACTCCGGACAACCTTTATAACACCATGGGGAACATTTTGTTACACAATGATGTCGTTTGGTCTTAAGAACGCTGGGGCCACGTATCAAAGAGCGATGATATTTATCTTTAGCGATTACATGTTACACTCACTCAATGATTACGTGGATGACATTGTGGTTAAGTCAAAAACATCGGAACAACATGTACAAGATCTTGACTTAGTATTAAAACGTTGTTTAAAGTACGAACTGAGACTCAATTCGAAAAAATGTGTCTTCGGCATCAAGACAAGCAAAATGCTTGGATTCGTAGCCTCAGAAGCAGGGATACGAGTAGACCCCGATAAGGTTAAGGCCATAACAAACCTGAAACCACCCAGCAACCATACCAAACTTCGAGGTCTACAAGGTAGATTACAATTTATCAGGCGCTTCATAGAAAAACTAACAGACAAACTAAAACCTATGAACCACATGTTACGCAAGAACGTCTAGTTTGAATGGACTCTGCAGTGTCAAGAAGCATTTGATAACATTAAAATGGCACTTGCCCGACTACCCATGGTTTATCCACCTCAAAATGATAAGTCATTTTACATCTACCTCGCTACTTCGGATTCGTCAATCGCGTCTATGCTTTGCCAGAGATGAGATGATGGAACCGAAGTCCCTGTATATTATTTGAGCCACGCATTAGTTTCCCATGAGAAAAAGTACAACGACGTGGAGAGATCATGTTTAGCTTTGGTCTTTTCTTTAAGAAAATGGTGACATTACCTCTTCCGTAACCAAGTTAACATAATTTGCAAGGATAATGTACTAAGGGCTATAACAGGAAACATTTACGAAACGAGTCGAATAGCCCGCTGGAAAGCCATGATAGCTGAATTTGACCAGCACTACATGGCGCAATCATCAGTTAAGGGTTAGGCCATAGCAAATCAAATGGCCACGTCACCAATGCACGATCAAGTGATAATAGAGCCAACATTCCCAGATGAGAATATAAGCGCAATAGGCATAGTGCCCAAAAACTACGATGCCATTCTGAACTTTGATGGAGCATCCACCTCTTGAGGAGGAAGTGCAGCCGCTGTCATCACCTATCCCTCTGGGCAGATCCGACCCTTTGCCTATCGTTTCAACTGTCATTGTACCAACAACATAGCAGAGTACGAAGGTCTCCTTAGAGGTCTCGCAGTAGCATTGGTTTTAGACATCACATGGCTTGTGTTCAGAGGAGACTCGCAACTGGTTTTAAACCAAATCACAGATGTTTATATATGTAAAGCCCAACATTTACAACCATACTGTGACCTAGCAAAACACCTAATGAGGCAATTCGAAAACATCAATCTGCAACACATTTCTAGAAACAATAACACCATTGCGGACGCATTAGCCACATTAGCATTAAATATATCACCAGATATGTTCCATGCATTACCAACCTCCATGATCAGTTGTGCTGAACCAATAACTGATACTCCTAATGCATTGCCGGTCGCATCTGTTAGTACAACACACGCAATAGAATGGTATGATGACATAAAAGAGTACCTGCTACACGGCAAAACACTACGACATCTAACAAATGCACAAAAGGATGCAGTGCAAAAATGCTCTAAGTAGTACACCCTAGTAGGGGACACGTTATGTCGGAGATCTTACGAAGGCATACTGCTAACATGCGTCAGTAGTACCAATGCCCAAACCATTGTCGAACAAGTACACGAGGGACTATGCAGAGGACATATAGCACCAAAAGCCATGGCAACAAAGATTAGACGCTTAGGCTACTATTGGCCACACATGGAATACGACTATCTCTCCAAGGTCAAAACATGTAGTACTTGTCAAAAACATAGCAATCTAATACATGTCCCACCAAATGAGTTGCATACAGCGCAAATCACGTGGCCCTTTCAAAAGTGGGGGTTGGACCTCATTGGCCCAATAACCCCCTTGTCTTCCACGGGCCATAGTTTCATTATAACCACAACAAAATATTTCATGAAGTGGGTAGAAGCTGCTCCCCTTCGAAAAACTACATCCAAACATGTATGCAATTTCATTCTCAAAAACATTGTAACCCGCTTTGGCATTTCCATGACAATCATCACTAACAATGCGCCACAATTTAGCAGTGCCGAGACCAAAACCTTTTGTGACAGCCTAGGGATCAAACATTCGTTTTCATCCCCTTACTATCCTCAAAGAAATGGGCAAGCAAAGGCGACGAACAAAACGATTATTACAATACTCAAAAAGATACTTACCCAAAGCAAAAGAAAGTGGCATGAGCAATTGATGTACGCATTGTGGGCATACCATACCACACATCGAACTTCAACAAGTAAAACACCATATAGTCTTGTTTACGATTCAGAAACTATTTTACCTTTGGAATTACAGGTACCATCTTTAAGGATAACGCTTTCCAGACTCCTCGACGATGGGAAAAACAATGATCTGCACATCATTGACCTCGACTCGGTGGAGGAAGAACGCATATACGCCCTCGATCAGATCGAATGGTACCAAAAACAACAATGGCAACGACATCAACTTGACATTAACAAGCGCCCTATCAAAGAAGGTTACCTTATGCTTAAAGCTATTTGGGAACACCCGGACAAATTCTCAGCCAACTGGGAAGGGCCTTACTTGGTAACTAAAGCATTTGACAATGGAGCATTCAAGCTAGCTGATATGGAAGGAAACGAGCTTGCTAATCCAACCAATCACTTGTTCCTAAAGCCGTTCTACATTTGAGTACGAGCTCAGGTACGTGCAAGTCTTGGGGTCATGACTTTAAACTGATACCACAGAACAGTCCTGGATTATGACTTAAAACTAATACCACAGCTCATCCTGGCATCATGACGCTAAACTGATACCACACAGTGTTTGCAATGACGATAAACTAGCATCCGTTTGGCATGACGAGTAAGCTGCCACAGTCACATTTGCCAGAGTCCGCTAAGACTATAAACTGGTTTGCCTCTTCATGGTCTACTAAGACTAGAAACTGGCAACATAACATCTGCCACGACGCTAAACGGGAGATGTCCAATGGGTTATTACATAAAACTAACCCATGATAGTCCAATGGGAGATGTCCAATGTGTTATGACTATAAAATGGCAAGTTCATCCCCAGTTCCACAACTTGCGACCACATTCAGTCATCAGCATCACCGCATCGCCTTCCATCACACAATCTCACCAATGTCGCTGCCGCTCATATACAGTGCATGAAATCACCTCCAATGTCTTTGTAACTGTGTAAGTCTAAGCTCACTTATTCACTCATGGTTTTCTTGTTTCCTTAGAGTTATGTTTGCAGGATGACACCCAGAGGTTGTCGCACAAGAATGCATTTCATCATAAGCAGCAAGATGGGACAATGTTTACAACACACATGGCAAGACTAAATTAAACCACTCGCTAGTACATCCCCATCTCCCAACACACTCTCTATCTATGCACCGACACAGTTTACTCAGTCAAACCTTTGATACACCCAGTACATCCGAAACTTTGAGCGCGCCGTTGCATACTATAACGCTTTGAAGCAGTTGCAACACATGACATAGCACTTGCGCATGAGTACAAAATCAAAGCAAAGTTTTCTTCCCAAAAAAAATGCAAGACCCTTGGCACTTCCCATACAAGCCCCAGGCAGGAAGGCAGTTGTCTTGGAACTAAGTACTCATGTCAAAAATAATCGAAAAACATCCGGTTTCATAGCTTTGGCTCTTCGCCAACAAGCTTCCCCTAAAAACTAAACAAGGGCCCTGTTCCTCCAAAGAGTGTAACACATCCTCCTGTGGCTTTGGCCTTGCCAGCAAGTTCTCTTGAACATTACCCAAGAGTCTTGTTCCACCAAAGGATGCACATTACATGTCTGGATTCCAAGTCTGCTAAATAATGGCTATTGACAAGGATCAACATGACACACACACCAGAGCATTCCCTTTTCATCAAGCAAAATCCCTTGAGCAGTTACTAGTCCCCCACAATACTCATTCTCCTACTAGCTACAAAGTTTCATTATCCCAATCCCATGTACTACCGAACACAGTACGATGACGTCTAGCCAAATGGAAACGGACAAAGTCTCTATCAAGTTGCTTATGGTGTTTTGTACTTCTTTGTCGACACTTCTCGAGTCAATTTCTCCAAACGTCAACAAAGAGGGGCCAATGAAACACCACAAAATTTTGAGCTTAGTACTTGTCCAACACCAAGCAAGTCCATGGGACCCACAGGCAACCACAGCTACATCTGGCATCACACTTGGCAACTTCAGAGATCCGATGCTTAATTTTCACTAAGCATGCAGTCCTAGTGTATACACCCAGCGTATACACCCAAGTGTACATTCCCAGCATATACGCTCAAAATCTCAGCGTATACGCCCAGCATGTATGCCCAAGTTCACAACGTATACGCCCAGCGTACACGCTTCACATGTACACCCAGCAGGTACAACAAGATGCATACGCCCAGCAATAAGATCCCCATAGACAGCATGGAAACAACACTACAGGGCAAACACTTGTACAAGGCAACGATCATCAGTGTATACGCCGAGCACATCAGTGTATACGCCTGACGTGTACGCCAACGTCCACGACATCTACACCTAAGTTCGCATACGCCCAGCACATCAGCGTATATGCTGGGGCATATACGCCCAGCACCTCAAGCGTATACGCTCACAGTCTACACTCGCTACAGATGGCATATATGCCCAGCAAATGTAACATATTGTACACTTGAAAAGCTTACGCTCCTACACCCGGTCAACGCGCCACGTGTCTCCCAACCTGTGTCCACAGTCAAAACCCTGTATAAAAGCCCAATTTTTCACGAAATCCAAAACGATTGGCAAAATTCCCAGAACACACCAGAGAGCAGAGACACTACAAACTAGAGCACAAAACCTCTTACGCTGGACAACCCTGTATGCTGAGCATATAGCCTCTACGTTGTGCTTATAGTGTGAACCAGCCGCAATCATCCCTGCACCCACCGGGGCTTTTGTCCGCCTTGTGTTCCACTCACAACTGTGTTAGACCGGTGCATTATACTTTCATTCTATAATGCCATTGTTACATTTTCTTCCCATAATTGTTTACAGTTTGCATTAATTGTTGTACATATTCTATTTATTCCTATTTACGTTTATGCTCTGTTTGCATTGGTTACACTGTTTACGCTCTGTTTACGCCGCTACGCTATTTACGTATAACCTAGCCTATAGCACTTCGGTGTACGTTCGGCGAAATCCTTGTCTGATTCACATGCGGACCACCCAAGGTAATCTGCCTTTGTTCGTTCCAGCTTGCCCTCAGGCGAAGGTAGGGTCTTCTGTGCGTGTCCTGTGATCCCACGGTCTTTGTTTCCTTCCAGCCAGAGACCAATGATTTCGGACGGTACATCTACTATGTTATTTTGTCTACCCCTCTCTTTATCCTTTCATGCAAGTTGGTTTTTGTATGCTAGATAGGCTAGGTCATGGCTAACCTTTGAGGCATCCTCTATGTTCTTGGTCTAAGAGAAGTCCTGACTAAGTGTGGGTCAAGGTATTACAATTTCAACTTGATGAAATCATTAATCACCCCCTTGAAGATAGCTAGAAGATGGGTTTCAATTATTGGTTTCAGAATCTAGTTTAATAAAGCATTTCATCATTGGATGAACTTTTGCATCGATTAAAGGGATCCCTACATGACCTTCATCAACTGCTTAAGGATGGTATTCGGTTTCAAATGGTACTTGAAATAGTTAATGAATTACGATATTAAGTCTTCTAAGGAGGATACATATCCTCTTGGCAAGGCACGATACTAGTCAAAGGCCTTTCCTATAAGAGAAATAGGAAAAACTCTCATGATTATGTGAGTCTAGGGCTTGTAGTAACAAGCATTTTGAGCAAAAGGTTATGAGATGAGAGTTGGGATTACCTTTGTCATTATACTTGATAAACTATAGAATGGGGACACTAGGGGGAAGAGTTAATAATGGGATCATAGGACTAATGGAATCATCCTAATAGAAGTCCATTATCTTTAAGATTTAAGAAGTAGAGGCATTGAACCTCTTTAACTTCTTAATTAGGTCTTAGATCATCTGGAAGCCTTGATCCAAGCCTTGTGGTACTCTCACCAATTTTGGGGTCTACATGAAAGGCTATGGTATCTGTTGGGAGGCCTATGGCCTCACTATCAACTCTAGCACTAAGGGAAGAAGTTGTGTCATCATGGTGGAGGGTGAGCTAAATAAAGAGAAAGATGTTTATGGCAGTATCTAGGGCACAAAAAGGACAAAAGGGGTATGTAACCCCTAGGCTACTTGGGTTTCCATGGTGGATTCCATCTAGCTGGTAAGAGGGTTATTGATTGTGACAAGCATAGATGATGTCTGTAGAGACCTAGCCTACATGGCAAAAGACATGGAGAAATGAAAGGTTGTTGACTATGGTACCAATTGTGTTTGGTGTGTTGTTATCATGGGCATGGGATGAACATGGTTGGATAAGGAGGAGATGAAGGCTGAGGAACATACCCTATGTAAGAGGGCAGAGGGGTGGAGGTGGGCAAGGTGGCTTTAAGAGTTGCTTGTTGGAAAAGCCCACCTATGATCCTTTTATGTACATACTCTACTTTGAAGTTGTCCTCTTCCTCTTACTACTTGTTCAAGCTAGCTTTTCCATTTTCTTCATCCATATTGATCAATTGAGATAGGATACATGCATAGGCTTTCCTCAAGGACATTTTGTCATATAAGGAGGGGATATATTCCTTCCCATCTTAATGGATAAGCTTGTAATCCCATTTGGCTTTTGCTTCTATTCTTAGAATCATCATGCCAACCAAACTTTTTGTGTAAACAAAGGTATAGTGATCTTCATTTATCACTTAAAATTTAGAACATTGGCTTACTAAACCAATCCATTATGGCTTATGGCTTACTAAACCAATCCGTTATTGGTGAAGTGAAAGGAAAAAATAGTAGACTAGTTGAACGACATGTTGAAAAATTTAGCTTTAGCTTTTCTTATTATTTTTAATAAAAACATAATAAGTATGATAATCCACTAACGTAGCTGACCAAAAATGGTAAAGATAGTTGGAAATTGATGATGTCAAATACTACATAGTAGGCAAGGTTTATGATAACAACTTCCAACTACACTAGCCCTTTAGTTATTTTTATGTTGGAGGTTGACGAAGTGGAGTGCTGGGATTTCCCAACCAACTACATTGAGTGTTGGAAGTGGAAAAAGTAGTCTACACATACTCTCTTTCACCAAATTTCACAGCAAATAAATGGAATTGGGTTTTTAAATGGAAACTGGATTTTTGCATAGAATCAGGCTTGTAGAATGGAAACTAGGTTTTGAAATCGAAAAGGACTTTTGGAATGAAATATAGCTTTTAGAATGGAATAAGGCTTCTGGAATTGAATCAAATTTTGCAATAGACTATGTTATGAACTTACACCAAAAACCCAACTCAATTACCATGACTAAGCTGAGGTATGTGGGAAAGGGTTTGTGTAGCAATGGAATATGTTGGCAAGTTTTGAAGTTGGAAAATAGAACAGACTTAGTGTTTGGAAAAATATTGGAAAAAAGGGTTTATGGTCAAGAATTTGGATAGAGGCCTTACTTCTAACATTAGAAAATGATTGGACCTAGAAAATTTGGTTGCTGGAATGAAAGCCAAAATCTCCCAGGCACCAAAATAGTGTTAACCTTGGATTCCAAGGACCTCCAGAAATGGGATCCAAGACATCCTAGACTGTTTTGCCTATCATCTAGGGACTTATGAAGTGTCAAATGGAAACTTAAACAAAATCATAAATAGAATAAGAATTGCAGACTAAAATGAAAAATGACATAGAAATGAAAACATGAAATCAAATCTACATAACAATGAACTACTACTTTATTGCAATGAAAAATAAAGTTACAAGTTCATAAAGTACAAATTTTGTACTAAGAACATAAAAATTTTCTTGAGGGAGTTTGAAGTCCATTGGAATTTGCAAGTTATGCTCCATGTCAACTTCATGATCTAGATTCTTCCTAACTCTAGTTTCTTGTAACTCCACACTATTTTCCATTGGGATCAACAATTATGGTCATGGATTGATGTTCCACCTTTGGTGCAAGGGTATTATGTGGAAGTCACTATGTCCAACATAGCTACCAATTTTTGCTACCAAAGGGATTGTAAGGTCACAAGAGCTCTTGACCACAAAAATGCTCTTAGACTATGAAAAATATGCTCAAAGTTGAAAATTGGAATAAAGTGTTTATGTTGGATTTTCATAGCTGTGAAATTGTTGTTTTTGGGGCTTGCACATGATTATCAAGATTATTGATAGATTGATGTCTATTTTTAGGTTACAATGATTACAAAGTTTAATGTAGTTACCATTTATAATAAGTTTAGAATACACCATAGGCACGAAAACCCATTTGTTTACCATAAATAGTAAACAAACTTTTGTGACTACATTGAAATCATTCCCATGATGCTGGCCTTGGTGGACTACACTGAAGTTGTTGGAAAATGTTGAAAAGTGTTGAAAATGTTGGAAACCATGAATAATGCTAGAAACTGCCAAGACTGATGGAATTTCCAAAAAATGTTGTCTATGCTAGCCATGCCACAATTGCTGAAGACTTGGGATGACTATTCTAGCCACTATTGGAAAAATGGAAAATGAAAAATGCCACCAATTCCAAAATGGAAAATCCCAACAATTCCAATGTTGCATCTACTCTAGGTTTTGTGGTTACTACGCTGGGTTGAAAATAGAAAATCCCATCTATTCCATCTAAACCCAGGGGATAGTAGGTTCCAACATAGTTAAGGCTATAGCCATATAAAAACCCATGAAAATGGCAATTTTGGCTATTCCCAAGGCATTCTCAACCTTCCCAAGCCCAAATATAAACATGAGGTAACTTTTTCCACTTGGGAAGTGAGGCAATAGCAACTTCTAAGGCATTTTTTAGCCTCAAAAGTCAAAGCAGGCAATATTGTAGCTCAAAGACTACAAATCTTATATGTACAGTAAAACCCTACCTTAAGTGGGAAAATGAAGTTTATAATTTACAACATGAATTTTTGGTGGTGTTTCACCTCATTCCATAGATACCTCGTTTATCATTGATCAAATAATCTCAAGTATAGTTCTATTTTTTCATTCTACAACACTATTTTCCTTAGGTATTCTAGCTAATGAGAACTATCTCTTGATACCTGAATCTCTACATAGCTCATAAGACTCATTTGAGGTGAACTCACCTCCATTGTTAGTCCTAATAACTTTCATTTTAAGTTATATTTTAGTTTCAACCATAATTTTAAATGTCTTAAAAATGATTAAATACATCAAAATTTTTCTCAGTACATGTTAGCCATGACATTCTAGTATAATCATCCCCTATTAGAAAGAAATATTTATAACCATCAAAACCAGCTATATCAAAAGGCCTCACAAACATCCTTATGTAATAATTAAAGCTTATCTTTACAATGGAAATTTACTAGCTTAAAGGTAGCTTTAGTTTGCTTACCATGTTGGCATGTAAAATATACCTCTTCTAGATGACTTACCTAAGGCATGCCTTTAACATTTTGAGCCTTGCTAAGAGTTTGTATGTTTCCTAAGCTTAAGTATCCTAGTCTTTTATGCCACTACCTACTACTAATTATCTCAAAAATAAGAGTTGGACATTGATTCTACTCATTTATAGAATATAAATTATTTTCTACTTAAGTAACATAGGCTTTAAAATATTTTTCTTTATTCTCTAGTATACATTTCTCATTTTTAAAATAGATATTATAATTTTCTCTTGAAAACTATCCTAATCTTAATAAGTTATAATGTAAACCATAAACAAAGTAAATATTATGAACTTCAAGAAAACTATCATGAATTTTAACTAAGCCAATACCTCTTGCCACAACTTTACTTTTGTAACCGAAGGTAACTTTCCCTTTGTTAAAAGGCTTTTATTGTGATAAATTTTTATCTATTACCTATCATATGCTAAGAGAAACCACTATCAAAAAACCATGTCTCTAGGCAAGAAGAGCTCTTTAAGTCCAAATTCACAAGAAAAGCTATTCTATTGATTAGTCTTCAGACATATTGTCTTATTCTATTATTTCTTTAAGAGTGCTTAGTAGCATGGGAATAATGCATAGATTCATAATGAGAAAAGTTACTAGTTCTACAATTTCTTACTTTATGAAGTAGTATTCCATAATTAAAATAATATCCTTGAAAGAAATTATTTATTGTTCTTGGGCCATACATGATGATTGGAATTCTTCAAGTAGAAAGAATTTCCTTATTTATGACCTATCATTTTGTGATTGTGGAGGCCATGTTTGGATACTCATCTTATGAGCTAGGATTTTTATTGAAGATAAAATTTTTCAGGATTTAGACTTATAGCCAAGATCCCTCTTGTCATCATTTAACCATCCATTGTTGATGATATGAGTTGCTCTGAGCTATGAATAATTCTACTAAATAAACTAGATGTGAATTGAGTAGCCTTACCTTTCATATCCTTCTTTAGTAATAATGCTTTCCCTTTTAGCTTTAAATTTTCTTATTTATCTAATCCAAGCTTCATCTAATATATCTTGATTTCTTTATCTCTTTCTTTTAAAATTTTCTTTAATTTTTCATTAACTTTAACCATCATGTCTAGTTGTAACTAATGATTTTGGTCCATCTTCATCTTCACTTGAACTTACAATCTTAGTAGTACTAGAAGTTCCTTGCTCATTTGGGTTAGTATAAATAAAGCTTTGAAAATCATCATCTAAATCATTATCTTCAATCATGGTTAAAAAAGAAAATAAGTCTTATGTAACAATATCAATATCATTTTCTATTATATTGACATAAGCAAAATGAGAAAAGGAACTTGCTTTAATATTCTCATTTTCTATGCTAATTTCTAAATGCTCTAATTGGTTTTGTGTTTTAGCTAATTGATATTTTAAATTATCTAGCTTGTACAAAGTGTTCTTTGGCCTAAACTTGGTCATTTGGTTTTTTTGATTTTCTTCATCTTTCTTCTTCCTTAGGCACTTAGCAATTATATGACTTGTTTCACAATAATAATAACAAGGAAAAGATTTTGTTAGCTTCTCACCAGTCTTCATCTTTTTGAGCCTACTAAGCTTTCTGGCAAGATTAGCAATCTTCTTATTAGAATTAGAATCTAATGTTGATGGCTCCTCATTATTTTTATTTTTTCTAGCTTTAGTTCTAAAGGTAATTTACTCTTAATTGTTAAAAGAATTAGTTCCTCTTTTTATCATTTCAAAGGCTAAAAAAACTACTATAGAGCTAAAATACTATCCATCTAAAGAGATCTTTTGCCACTTCTATGGATGAAACCTTAGCTTCAAATCTACTAGGTAGAACAAATAAAATTTTGTGGCACATTATATTTTTGTACTGTGATTCACCAAGCATAGTCATCTCACTAATAATTTCATATACTCGATTAAAGAATTTGTTGATATTTTCATATTCTTCCATCCTCAAAGCATTAAAATGCATTTTAAAGGTCATTAGCTTAGACTTTTTTACTTTATCATCTCCTTCATAAATAGTTTGAAGATGATCCCACATTTCTTTGGCTAACTTAAGATGCATAATCTTCATATACACTACTCTATCCAAGTCACAAACCAAAGCATTCATATCTTAGGCATCATATATAGCATTGTTGGTTCCTCTACTAACTGCCTTTCAAATATCATCATCATGAGCTATAATATATGTCTTCATCTTGAATTTCCATAAAGGGTAGTCTGAGCCATTAAACCATAGAGCTTTTTTAGATGAAAAATCTTGATTTTGTGCCATGTCCCAGATAATGTAGAAATACAACATAGATGGTTAAGTCAGGGTGTTGACTAGGCTTTAATACCAATTGTTGATTTCTATCTATAGCTAAAGGCACTGAGAGGAGGGAGGTGAATTAAGGCCTCATGCAAAAAAATTGACTAAAAACATAGACTATGAAAATACTAGTAGAAAGCCCCAAATAACCTTAATACAAAAAGTAGAACACATATGCAAAGAAGAGTAAACAAACACCAAGATTTTT
Source organism: Gnetum montanum (assembly GCA_015680685.1). NCBI lineage: Eukaryota > Viridiplantae > Streptophyta > Gnetopsida > Gnetales > Gnetaceae > Gnetum > Gnetum montanum. Next base: position 113,779 of record MNCI01022979.1, on the reverse strand, counting down.
TAAGGCCATTTAGAAACTACATTTGTTAGCCTACATCCACCATCAAACTCTCCTCCGATCTTATGGGATGCAGTAATTCTATTAATCAAAAGAAATTTACAAGTCTTCTTTTACAAATATGGATAGAGTACAACCACAAAGCTCAAATTCACAAAAATCCACTTTCACAACATAGAGAAAGAGGAAATACTCTACCTTTTCTTAATCATAGAGACTCAAGAGTTTTCTATGATTTTTGATAGAAAGAAAATAAAGCTTTTACAGAGAAGAAATAGAGAAGGAAGAAATTCTAGTTTCAACATCATACCCAAAAACCATAATCAATAAGCTATCTTAGAAAACTTCAATTTATATCCTTCATTTTATCTAGTCCTTTTTAGAGCCATTCTTCTAGCTATTTTCAATATACTAAAGAAACATGAGAGATAGTAAGTAATGACTATTACCAATCCATTGAAGAGTAGTTGAAGAAGAAATCATACTTGTTACTTCCGAGCATCCATAACTACATCCGGCATAAGCTTCAAGTGAGCATGAAAAGCTTTAGCAAAGGAGAAGAGATCTATCATTTTATCTTGATGCTAATGGCTCCTTCTTGTAGAAATCATTAGCTCTACTTATAACAATTCTTTAAGCTTAACAAACAAATCCTATTTTCATTAATTTGGTTCAACTCACTTTTGTAGCAATACAGACTCAAACTTTTACTTGTAATGCTTTTTAATGTAAGCTTAGAATGCCCATTTTTATTTTTGTAGATAAGGTATGGCCTTTCTCCAGTGAACTTGTATAGATCCAAAAACTTGTTCTAAATAGGTTTTTGCTTTCCTTACACTTTGGATATTATGGAAATCAACTCTTTTAATGAAAATTTGAAGCTTTTGTTCTCATAGATTTTCTTTTCCCTTTTTTAATAAGCTTTATTCTACATTCAATAGAAGGTGCTAACTTGGCATAGCTATTTGTAAGAAACTTTGTATAGCCAAAAATAGATTCTAAATATTACTTTTATGAGCTGATGTGATGAGACATCTAGTAGAGCCTCAAAATGGTTCTAAAGTTATTTTGAGAAAAATGAGCTTTTCAACCAAGCTTACATGTGCTGAAGAAACACTAATGTAGTAGAGCCATCAAGGAAGCCCTTCGTAGAGTACAAAAATGACTCTATGAGCTAGTTCTATTCAAGCCCTTCATAGAATAAAAAGTAGCTCTTCAAGCTAGTTCTATTTAATGCTTTTTCATTTCAAGCTAACATGGAAGAGCTAATCAATCTAGACCTTCATAGAACAAAAATTGGCTCTTCAAGCTAATTCTATTTAGCACTTTTTAATTTCATGCTAATGTCATAGTGAAATTTTAATGAGCCCTTGTTGAGTGAAAAGATAACTCTACAATCCACTTCTATGTAGTGCTTTTTCTTCAAGTTGACATGGTAGAGAAATTTGAGTGAGTTCTTATAGAACAAAAATATGGCTCTACAAGCCTATTCTACTTAGCATCTTGTTTTGATTTGATGTAGTAGAGCTAATCAAGAAAGCCCTTGTAGAGCAAAAAAATAGCTCTACAAGTTGGCTTTATGTGCTAAGTTGGATTAAAAATACTCTGCACACATGCTCTAATTTAAGTTTGCTCCCACTAAAATAAATCTGATGAGATCAATTTTAGTTATCTTTGTAAAGCTAAGACTAATTTAACCTATCTTTGCAAAGTTAAGAAAAACTAGATTAAAACTTTTTGAGCATGCACTTGATGTTCAGCTAGTAGAGTCATATAGATTAAGCTAAGTAGAACCAAAAACTCATTCTACAAACAAGCTTAATGTACTAATGTGGCATACACATGTTTTCCATGCAAAAGAGAAGTCAAGAGCTTAAATCTACAAAAAAAATCTTCACTAAAAATAAAAAATTGCAACAAAGATCAAAACACACCAAAAAATAATAATATAATAATACATAGTGAGTTTGGAAGCTATACAAAAAGGGCTACATCAATTAACTAACTTTGCTTTGATAACATGTTGGAATTTAAGATTTATGAAAACTAGTTCATTTAGCATGTATGAATATAATGACAAAATAGAAGGCTAGATAATTGATAAACCCACTATTAATCAAACTAAAATTAAAGATTTTATTATGTCCATATACAAAAAATGATCTATTGGACAAAAAGTAGATTCATCTCATGGACAATAAAAATAGATTCAACAAAGTGGTAATGTGGCATTAGATGTGATAAAAATAATTAATACAAAATTTTTACTATAATAGTAATTTTTGGTAAAGATGATCAATTAAAGAACAAATAAAAAAGACATGGTACTCATCCTCAAAAGCTATTGATCCATAAATCCTACACATGTAATCTCAATGGTAGATTTATAGTGTAAGGCTTGAACTTCCTTCATAGATAGTTTAGGATTCCCTATGGCAAATTTCCTTAATTCTATGTTTATCCTAGCAAGCTGCTCCTCTTGTTGATGAATGAATTCCTGCATCTATTATTTTTGTACACCAACATTGTGCAAGCTATGATTTTTTGTGGTCAGTGATTCATTCTCTTGGTGCATCTGAACCAAGTCTTTCTTAACCAAGTAGGTTGTTGCTTCTACTATGGACTAGTTGAAGATGATCATTTCAGTCTTGGCACCTCTATAATCACAACATAACCACAGGTAGTAATTATTATGTAACATGAAACAAGTAGGATACCTTATCTCCTTGGGATAGTTACACTTGGCTAAGTTGGGATTATGGCTAATTTAATAAACTTTAATCATTATTTTATTTGTGTTTTAATGTTAATAAGTCATTCCAGAGGATGTTGGAAGGGTTAACTCTCAAAAATTGATGGTTTCATATCATTGTATTTATTAGTCCTTTGGGGAAGTTAGAAAAAATTTCAAAATATTTTATCAACAACCTTAAGGTTTGTGGCCCCCATGATTAAGAGCTTACCTCCAGTAGTTGTAAAATTAAAGAATGGAATGATTTTAACAAACAGTTGAAAAGTAATAGGCTCTAGAAGATTTTGTGCTCTAAAAAATAGCAAAAACTACCCTCTTGTTATGAAGCAAATGATAAAAAATTTACAAAGTATGTAGTGGTATGTATAGAGTTTTTGGCTTGCGTCAACTAGGCCTAGTTGATGGGGTCGACTACATCTACTTTCATTATTGACCATTATTGACTTTCATTGACTTGCACCAACATTGCTAAAACATTGAAAATATAAGGATTTTTTGAGTGAAATTGAAGTCAAATGGAAGCCCAAAAAGTCACAAACATGATGAAAATAGTAGAAGAGGGTGTTGGAGCTTAGAAAATTAGAAAATTGAGAAAATGGTTTGGAGAATAAACTTAATGAGAGTTTAAGGAGCATAGAGTGGGATACACAATGGAATATGTAAAAGATAGGATTGTATCAATGTCTAAAGTAAGGGACTTAACTATCCAAACCAAGAGATATGCAAGTGGATCCTCCCCATAGTAGGCACATACCCTTTTTACCCTTGCATAACCTCAACGAACAAGTCTGTGGGCCCCATAGTGTATTAATGATCATGAAAAGTTAAAGACCAACCAGAAATAATCTATCCAAGAGTTCCAACACATCAAACTAAGACATTAAGTATGACATAGAAACTGGTAGTGAGGTGAGTTATGGTAGCATAGATAGATGACTAAGAAGGTGGGATGGAATCCCAAATTAATGTTATAAGAAGTCCTTTGTGAAGTTTGTGTTTAAAATAGCTTGAGAAGATCCATCCTTTATCCAAACTAAAACCACCCTCTTCAAATAACTTCACATCACCACTCCAAGACCAATCCACATCCTTTAGACACAAGAGCACACCCATAGAACAACCATCATTCCGTAAGGAGAATAGAAGAAAGTTGGAAGTGAGAGAGGGCCTTAGTTAGAGGGGATCTTTAGCGATGGGTAACATGTCTTTCTAGTCTCATAACTAGTTCTTGTAGCCTATTTATTTGTCTAAGGGATGTGCTTTGAATTCCCATCATGTTTTTACTTATTTATTTGTTGTTTTCTTTTTGTATGGGAACCAAACCATGCAAAGACTTTATTTAACTTCTTATACTGCTTGACATGGAATACTATGTAGTCAATGAGAAATACCCAAGCACTCAAGCAAGGAGAAGAGTACAAAGAGTATTGACTCCCCTTAAAGTCACACCCTCTATAAACCCTTGAATCCTTTCCAATTCCAAAAACTACCAAGGTCACTAGTTTATTAAAAGTTTCTTTAATGAAAGGGACCTCAAACTTTCAAAACAAGGAAAACCAAAGAGTTTGTGGATAGGTGGATGATGTGGACTCACTCCTAGTTCCATGAAAAATAAACCATGTCATAGTTATCATACATTAAAATTTAAAAATAGAAACTAGACATTGACAATCACAACATTAAGCACAAACCATCATTAGTAGCAATGGTGACACTATGTCCTACGACAATAAAACACTTTTATTAGCAAAAATAGTGAAATTTCATATACAAAAATAAAATAAAATAGAGTATATAAAAAAGTATAAAATATTCAAGAAAGATAAACATACTAATGATGTTGTAAAATAAAAATTGAGAAAATGAATAAAAATTAACAAAATGTAAAAGAAAAATGTATAAAACAAAAAGGTGAAAAACTAAGAAGCCATGTGTATGGTTAGCATGGGAGCCCATTTCCCTTATGACTAAGTTGGAAGGAGGAAATCTGAAAAATTAAACATGGTTGTCCATCCATTGAGGTAGTTGTTGCACTAGCTTGCTTGGGTTCATGGAAAGGTTTCACTTATTGGATGTTGACTAACCACTTTCTGTGTAGGCTCTTAGGCTTGTAGATTAACATAGGCCTAAAGGGAAAGCTTTGATCAATCATATAAGGTCCCTTCCATAATGTTTAGTACTTTATTTTCTGGTGTACGTGTGTGGGATTACAATAGAGAACCTTATCTCCCACTTGAAGTTTTACTTTCCATATTCGAAGGTCATCTCATTGTTTGTTGAATGTCTTGTGAACTTTATTTAAGGATAGGACTACTAATCAATTTTCATCTAGCACATTAAGGTTGATTAGTCTTTCTTTTTAGGCTAGACTTGGGACAAGTTCAGATCATAGGCTATTAAGAGTGTATGAAGCTCGGATTGAATCAAGAGTGTTAGAAGTTTATTGTACACCAACTCATAAGGAGAGTAGATAATAAGGAGTTTCCATGTTGAGCAGTAGGCCCAAAGGACATCATTGAGTTTTATGCTTCAATCTCTCCTATATTTGATTTGGTTCTTATTAGCATCTTTGTGATCTCGCTATTAGTTACCCTTTCTCGATTGTTGGCTTGGGATGATAGGATGTTGTTAATTTATGTTTGACCCCCAAGCATTACATAATTTTTCGAAAGGTGGAACCTGTAAAGTGAGTTTCATTGTTAGAAATTAGTGCACATGGTACCCCAAACTTGTTTACAACATGTTGTTATACAAATCTAGCAGCAATGGATGATGCACAATTGATGACAGCTACTGCTTCTACCCATTTGGTGTAGTAGTCAATTTCTATGATGATATCTGTATTTCTAATGGACATGGGTGTAATGTGACCCATGAAGTATATGCTCCATATGTCAAAGGGCTCCAATGGTTGAATCCACTATTAAGGACCCTTAATTTAAACGATCATCCCACCTAATGAGTTGTCGTTAGTTGGTTACATTGACAAGTCGTCATTGGTTGGTTGCGTTGATAAGTCATCGTTGGTTGGCTGCATCTTGACCTATGTCAACAATGCCTCATCAACGCGATGTCTATTTATCACCTATAAACATGTGCCTACCAGCTGCATTTATGGGGAGTCCAGATTTCAGTAGTAGTGAAGCTCTTACATTTTTTCCATTCAAAAGTTAGAATTTTTTTCCTGAGTGCCCATAGCAGGAGTCATTGTGTATACAGATCTTTATTCGAGCATTGTTGTATCTGAGCATGATGCGGCAATAGAGACGAGCTTTCTAATAAACCTTGCAACACTTTGGATTGATTAGTTATTTTATTTATGCATTTCATGTTTTTAATTATTTATTAAATAATTTCAATTAGTTATCGAATATTTTTTAGTTATTATGTTAATGAGACAATTACACACATAAGTACAACCACTTTGAGCATAACACATATTTGCTTAGCAATCCTAGCAACATTATCACTTAGTATGCCCAGTGGTGTAGTGTTTGGTTGCTCAGTAGTGGATACATGGGTTTAAGATGTGTACGGAAAGTGGGAATAGATACTTATGTTAGGATTAGTTAAAATATTAGTTAATTAGTCATTTACATTAGTTAATTAAACTCATTTTTATCTACATTTTGAGCACCCAAAATATAAAATCCAAAATGATAAAAATAAAATGCCTCAGTTACACTTAACCATACCAATGTACATCACAGGTGTAACTAGGAGGACAACAATTGACTTTAAGGTTAGATTTGCTTCCTAAAGGCCTAGTGCATTAGAAATGATCAAGTCACATATGAACTCTTTGTGATTCATATGGTTGGGTGTAGGGGTACCTCGTCACTCATCATTAGCGTCGTTGCTGAGGACTTTGTTCGTGGAATGTGCACTATTTAGGTCTAAGTAAATACCACTAATATCATTGTACAAACCTAAAAGTCAATAACATTCCCTCTATACATAAATTATATAAGCACACTAACAATTTTATTTTGTTTTACAACATGTCTTCTTCTTCTCATAAGCATGATGATACTAAACCATCAATCCCACAGGAATACAAGGTGGTATACACTCATCTAGATGAGTTTGTGTCAAATTTCACCTTCATCCTACATCAGGATAAAAACATTTGATGGTGTGATATGGAGGGTAATGTTGTTTTTCCCCCCAATAGATCTGTGCTTGGAATGCTAATTTTAACCCTTAAGAAGTTGGACATAGAAAATCTTCACAAAGAGTACGTTATGGATGGATATGACACTTGAAACTATCATCCCACTAAAACAAAATGTAAGTAGGATAAATGTTAAGAGATACTCCATGAATTCACAAATGGGAAACATTACACTAAGCCCTTATTCCTAATAGATCAAGAGAATAATGAGGATCCTCCCTTAGAAGGTTCTCAACATAAAGAATCTCCACCCCTTGGTAATGATGGTGGGGATGTGAACTTGACCCTATGATCAACTATTCATAAACTGAGTTCAAGGAAGAGTGATAGCCAAGATAGGGACTCGAGTGAACATCACAATAATAAGGGATCTAATGATGGAGATTGTAAAAAGAATAAGAGTGGTGGCAGTGGTTATTCACCTTCATCTTCATCCTCTTCATCTAATTTTGAACATTCTTTTTCATCTAATGATTCTTATGAAAGCTACCATTGAAACAACCATGATGAAGTTGATCAATGAAATAAAAATAATCGTAAAGGCCACCAAAACCAAATGTTTGGCTAAAACCATCATCAGCATCATCAATGTAGTGATGATGATGAACCTTTACTGGCAAATTGAAGTATGTTTAACATTGCAAAGGTAGTAAGGATTCCAACTAGGCATATGAAGGATAGTCAAATTAAACACCTAGATATGAACAATATCCCAATATTTGAAGGGGGATACAATTCTAATCCATAGACACATCTACAAGCTTTTCAAGATGTATATGCCTTACAAAACATCAAGAACAAGTGGCAAAAACTCAAGCTTTTCCAAAGGACACTCATTAATGAAGCTGAAAGTTGGTACCAATCCTTAGAAATGAAATCTATTCAAAGATGGAGTACCATGTTAGAACTATTCAATGAAAAATATCAAATGTACTCAAGAGTGTTTAATCTGAGAAGGAAAATCCAAGGCTAGAAACAAGAAGCACATGAACTCTTGGATGCCACCATGGACCGATACTATTCACTCTTACATAGATGCCTTGGCCATAGTTACTCTCAGAGGGAACAACTTCACCACATCATAGATGGGCTTAGAGTAGAAACAAGAAGAATCCTTGGGGTGTATGCCCAAGGGAGGTTGTCTGAAATGAGAGCTCATCAAATCTAAAGGCTAATTGTGTAGGTAGCAAAAGAAGAAATTGAGCTACAAAAAAGGCGAGTGCTAAAGAGTACAATAGGAACCCATCCATCAGAAAACGAGAGGTCCAATTTTGTAACAAGGAGGATTCACCACTTGATGAAGTGATGAACAGAAAGACCTTACCTATCCAAAAATCTATTTCTGACATTTCAACCAAGGTTGATAAGTTATGTAACTCTTTAGATGAAAATTTTTAAACCACTTTGACGATTGCTAAAGAATCCAAAGAGCAACGAAAATTTGCAACAATAGAGGAAGTTGTGGACAATAGTGATCGTAATTGTAGAGAACGAAAAGTAGCTAAACGTGCCTACCAAAGAGGTATGGGAAAATTTGCAACAATAGAGGAAGTTGTGGAATCTAACTCTAATGATGAAATTTAATGTGACATATATCAATATGAACATCTAAAGGGATGCTACCTTGTGGTATCACACTCATAAGAGTCTGGAGTGTATGAATTTAACCCCTACCTAGCACATAGGCAAGCTCCAAGATAATTTTCTTATCCTCAAGGCAGTCTAAGATAGTTCCACCAGCAACAACAAGCTTATTACCCAAGTAGAACTCCTCCACAATCCTATGAATAGTACCAACCACAATCATGAGGAATGCCACTACTAATGTAGTAGTACCCTTATAGGCAACTAGATCCATACGGGTACTATGTTCAATAGCCCATCTCTCCTAGAAGTTCAACAAGTCCTGCATCATTTCAACATCACTATTACCCTCCAAAGTATCACCAAATACATTCATCATCTACTCAAGAGGAAAACCCATATATGTATCCTTATCATCCTCCACATCCCTCTACAGCTACACCTCCACCTTTAACTTACTTACCTCCTAATCCATCCATATAGGGTGAAATTACTCCACAGCCATAGCAATGAAATGCTACAAGGGTTGTACACTTACAACTCATTTTTCAACCAAGTGGTCTAGATAATTAATTAAGAAAATGACCTTTCTTCCAGTCCAGCAATCCTCTCCAACCCTCACAATCTACTTTGACTAATCACCTTGCATCTCCAGTATCCTCATCCTCTGCATCAAATACCTTCGAGCACCCTTCAAACCAAGTGTTGCATAGGATCTACATTGTAATGCTAACTCATGCTATTTTACACTAGATTAAGGCTAGCAACCTTCCTAAAATAAGATCTTATTTATGAAGTCTACTCATCTATCTACAGATTTCTCAACAACAACCATGCAAGGCTCTTCTTAACTCTAGTTTCGAAGTTAATCTCATCTCCCATGATATGTACAAAGCCTAGAACCTACCACCTCTTAAGAAGAGCAACATCTGTTTAGAATTAGCATATCAATCGATTACAATCCCTTTGGGATTAGTAGAGGACATTATGACCATAATTTGTGGGTTGTCCTATCCTACTGATTTTCTGGTAATCAAGGTGAACAACTACAAAAGTGACTTTCCCATCATTATTGGAAGGGCTTGGCTAAGCACAGTCGATGTGCGAATGGGTATGAGGGAGCTATCTCTCAAAATATCTAAGGAAAATGAGTTAGGAAAAATTGAGAAGAAACGTATTCCATGTATCATGTATAGAAATAATGGGTGCAATTATGTGCAAAATTTTTGGTCCATCAAAAGCACATACATTAAGACATGCAGTTAGTGTATGCAAGAAGTTAATATTCAATAGTGTCTATACAACCACAAAACAAGAGGGTACCTAGTGGCTAATAGTTGATTCAGATAGTAGCACAATATACATGGAGCCAACTAAGAGCTTAACTTATGCATATGTAGAAGGCATGGACAAAATTGAAGAAGTCCATTCCCAACTCTCTAATAAAGATGATGATAATTGTTGGGGAGAGTTGGAGATCCCTGATCACTTCAAGCAGAAGCCCTTAGAACTAAAAGCTTTACCAATCAAAATAGAGGATGCATTTTTAAAGAATGGTAAACTAGTCATCATTAATGCCAAACTCGCTCCTAAACAAAAAGAAAAGTTATTGAAAGTGGTAAATAAATGGTTAATAGCCTTTGCTTCATTATATCTAGAGCTAACATGAATATATCCAAGGATATGCCAGCATCGCATCTATACTAACCTAGCCATGAAGCTTAGAAGGCAGTCGCAGAGGTAGCTAAATCCCAAATTGAACTAAATTATTAAGGAGGAAAGCGAGTAGCTCCTCAAGATGGGGTTATCTATCCAATCGTGAATAGTGAGTGGGTTAGCCCACTCATAATTGTACCAAAGAAGGATGGTAAATGGAATGTTTGCATTGACTTTAGGTTGCTAAATATGGCAACATTTAAGAATCACTTTCCTTTGCCATTTGTGGATCAAGTATTAGACACCATATCTGAGCATTGTTATTATAGTTTCTTTGATGCTTATAGCAGCTATAACCAAATCCAAATTGCTCCAGAAGACCAAGCCAAGACAACATTCATGAGTTCCTAGGAGACTTTTGCATATTGTAAGATGCCATTTGGCCTATGTAATGCCCTTGCAACATTTCAATGCTTGGTCCTTAGTATATTTCGACAACAAATCGATAGTTGTGTTGAAGTTTTCATAGATGACTTCTCCATCTATGGAGCTACCTTTGAGCAAGCCTTAGACTGACTTGAGCAAGTATTGAAGAGATGTGTTGAGACAAACCTACGGCTCAACTATCAAAAGAGCAATCTCATGGTCCAAGAAGACATCATGCTAGGGCATCCAATTTTACAGAAATATATTAAGGTAAACGTAGAAAAGATAATGGTCATTCAAAGAATAGCATGCCAACCAAAGATCGTCAAAGATGTTTAGTCATTCCTTGGACACACTGGTTACTACCATCGCTTTATTGAGAATTTCTCTAAGATTGCAAAGCCATTGGTAGAGCTTACAAAGAAAAATGCATTGTTCATTTGAACCAAGGAATGTGAAAATCCATTCCAAAAATTAAAAGAGAAACTTGTAGAAACACCAATCCTACGAGCATCAACTTGGTCCAAATCATTTCATATCATGATGGACACATCTAATTATGCTTTGTGAGTTGTGCTCACGCGTATGGATGATAAGAAACATCCATATTATATCCACTGCTCAAGTCAAAGCATTGTGGGAGCACAATTAAATTACACCACCATAGAGAAGGAATTAATGGTAGTGTTGTACATACTAGAAAAGTTTAGACATTATGTGATAGGTTTTAAAGTATTCATACATACAAACCACAGTGCAATTCACTTCCTTATAAATAAGCCAACGGTGAGCCCTCGTGTTATACGGTGGCTTGTGATCTTGCAACAATTCAATCTTACTATGGTAGATCAAAAAGGGATCAAGAATGTGGTCACTGATCATCTTTCTCGTCTAAGTTGGGATAATAAAGAGGAGGAGAGCCCACTTTTTGATCAATTTCTAGATGAACTCCTCTTTATTGGAGCAATAAATGAACACATGCTTAAAAAAGTAAAATGGTATAATGGCATCCTCACACATCTTCTTACTCATGTGATACAACAAGACTTGGATTTTAGGAAGAAGCAACAATTTCTTCATCAAGTCAAATACTTCATAGAAATCAATGAACATCTTTACAAGGCATGTGTTGATGGCCTGATTCATTGATGTGTCCCTGACAAAGATCAACTGTGCATTCTCTAGGATGCTTATGAAGGATCTTGCGAAGGCCACTATGCAGGGAGATGCACGACCATAAAAATCTTGATGGTAGGATACTGTTGGCCTACAATATTTAAGGATGTCCATTAGTTTGTCAAGTCTTGTGAACATTGTCATTGTGACGAGGGGATGACCACTTGTATGGAAGGTCTTCAATAGTGGATTCAACCACTTAAACCTTTTAACATATGGGGCATTAACTTCATGGGTCCCATCACACCCATGTCTATCGAGAAGGTGTATATTATAGTAGCAGTTG
>MNCI01022979.1:69894-101127 GCA_015680685.1 Gnetum montanum | reverse complement strand
TAATTTTATGCCATTTTTAGTACATTTAAATTTTCTTGATTATTTTACACTTTCTTATATATTTTACTTCATTTTGTTTCTTATGTTTCTTTTGATTAAATGTGATATTTTCTCATTTTTATAATAAATATGCTTTATTTTCATAGGACACAATGCTGTTATTGTTATTTACTAATGATAGTTTGTGCTTAATGTGTGATTATCAATGTCTAGTTTCTATTTTTGAATTCTAATTCTGATGACTTTAACATGGTTTATTTTTCATGGGATAGGCAATGAGTCGACATCATCCACCCATNTTTATTATAAAAATGAGAAAATATCACATTTAATCAAAAGAAACACNGAGGTCCCTTTTTCATTAAAGAAACTTTTAATTAATCAATGACCTTGGTAACTCTGGAATTAGGAAGGATCCAAAGGTTTGTAAAGGGTGTGACTTCAAGGGAACTCAATACTCTTTGTCCTCTTCTTATTGCTTGAGTGCTTGAGTGTTTTTTATGGACTTATTACCATTCCATATCGTCAATAATAGGAAGACAAATAATGTCAATGCATGGTGTGGTTCCCATCATTTAGAAATAAAAGAAACAACAGAAAAAAAAAACAAAACAACGATGGGAATTTAAAGCACATCCCTTCAACATGAATAAGTCCTCACATGGTGTGGCTCCCATTTCAATAAAAAATAAAAAATAATGAAAATTCAAAGCAAAGCCCTTGGATAAATAAAAGGGCTACAAGCACTAGTTATGGGACTCAAAAGACATACACCTATTCCTAAAGGTCCCCTCCAACTAAGGCCCTCTCTCTCACTTCCTACTTCTCTATCCTCTTTGTGGAATGATGGTTATCTTGCAGGAACACTCTTGTGTCTCGAGTGAATGGATTGGTCTTAGAGTGGTGATGCAAAGTCACTGAAAGAATATGGCTTTGGTATAGACTAAGGATGGAACTTCTTGGGTCATTTTAACCACAATTCTACAAGGGACTTCTTATGACCGTAATTTGGAACTCCATTTCACCTTCTCTATTATCCATCCATGCTGCCATAACTAACCTCACTGTCAGGTTCTATGTTATGCTCTATATCTTATTCAAGGGATAAGGTTATGCAAGGGAAAAAAGGGCGTGAGCCTACTATGGGGAGGACCTACTTGCATAACTTTTGGGTTGATTGGTTAAGGTTCCTTACCTTTGACATTGCTACAATCTTTTATTTTGCACTTTCCATTGTGTAAACTACTCAGTACTCCTTAATCTTTCATTCCATTCATTCATTAAACCAAATTTTCTCCATTTTTTTCAAATTTATGAACCTCAACACCCTCTTCTCATGATTTCATACTATTCTTGGTCTTCTAAGCTTTCATTTGATCCTAATTTCATCAAAAAATTCCTTGTATTTTGAATGTTTAACCAAAGTTAAAGGAAGTCAACGATGGTCAACAACTACATCATTGATGCTTTGTCAATGAGGCCCCATCTTTGAGGCCTCGTTAATGCAATACAAAAATGCTATATATATTGCTAGACACTTTGGAATTTTTTGTCATTTGCTCATAACACACAAGGAATTTTTGCAATTTTTCAAAGCCCAAAACCTTCCAAAGTCCATAACTTTCAAATTTTTTGTCTAGATCACTCTATCTTTTTTATCGTGCACTTACAGAAGGTAAGATCTTTATCGTGGGGGCCATAAACCTTAATGTTTCTAATGTAATTTTTGAAAATTTTTTCTAACTCTCCCAAGGGTTAGTAACCTTAATCATACATAAACATCAACTTTCTCTAAGTTAACCCTTCCAACAACCTCCAAGATGATTTATCAATGATAAGGCATAAATAAAAATAACAATTAAGTTAATTAAAGCAACCATGATCACAACTTAGCCAAGTGTAACTACCCTCAAAAGTTAATGTATCCCAATTATTTTAAGGTTACACAATGATTACTAATACATGGTTTTATTGTGATTGCAGATGACACCCAAACAAAAGTGCCCGTAGGAAGGAGAACCCTCACAACCATGGGAGAAATGACCCAAAGCTAGAAGGGGCTAGCAAGAACAAGGCCAAGAACAACAAGAAGTGACCAATGCAATGGGACCTCTTCATGAGAAATCTAAACTAGAATTTGTTCAATAGATTCTAGAAGAAGTGCCTACAAAACAATCTCAACAAGGAGAAGCACTTGGACTTGTGCCAAGGCTTGAGGTCACTTTGACTCAAGCTTTCCTAGACATCATCATGTCCCAAGAGATCCAAAGATTAATTCTTCAAGAGATAAACTTTGGGCTAGTTTTGGAAAAAGCTCTAAAGGATCTTAGAACACAATTGCAAACCTCTTCCATGTAGCCAATCATCATGACTAATGGGGAATGGTACATGAGAGAGGCCTATCTCTTCTGGAGTAGCCAAATGCTAGGGTCCATCATAAAAATCAAGGATGTTCAAGTGTCCTACTTGATGGAGGCCATTGCACATGCACTAGGATTGCCAAACATTGGAACATAGTTGGCAGAAATATCAACAAAAGGTGATCCTAAGGTAAAAAGTAAGTCGACCCAATGATGCTATGGGGTGGATCGTAAGGAGTATGGTGCACTCACACCAGCAAAGTGAATTTATTTCAAGATTATGGCCTATCACCTTAATCCAACATTGAGGCCAAGTAAGGTGATTAGCTTCTCCACTCATGCATGCACCCCTCTAAGTAAGAAATTTCCCATTAACCTTCCACAAATAATATATTTGGATATTGAGAAACACTTCAAGGAGAAAGAATGTGGAAGGAGGACCCTACCCTTTCCATGCCTTATAAAAAACTTTGCAAAAGGGTAGGTTTTTTTGCTATTATAATGACACTTTTAGGCATACTCCCTTGGCCTCATGGGTAGAAATCATGAAGGACAAAATTCTAGTAGCCATCCAAGAAGAGGAGCTACCGCCACCACCACCCACTTAGGAGATAACACTAGAGGCCAATGTAGTCCTTGAGCATCTGCAACAAATTTGAGGGCATCACTTGAGTGAAAAAGAGTAATAGGCAAGAAAAAATGGAGCAAACCATCTATGTATCAACTAGCAATGAGTCACCTTAATGAGGTGGCCTGAATAGTTAGCCAGATGGAGAAGGGTGGTTTCATTTTCTCTACCTAAAGAACATATCTACCTTCAAGGTTAGATCCTAATTCTTGACAGGTGATGATGTCATTAGCAACACATCATCTATTTCCAAAAGTCTCTAGGAATGCTACCACTTTCTTGATGAGGTTGGAGGAAGGTGAAGAGGCAATTGTCTTAGTGATGTAGCACCAAGGGTAGGAAATAGTAGCAAAAGTGGTAGTTGACCATGTAGCTAAAGCACTAAATGCACCAATGACATCTATACCAAATGTATCTACACTCCAAGATGTGCAAACATCCGTAGGCATGGTCAGTGAAAAATTGAATACAACACAGCATGAATAACTATTGAAACAACTAGTAGGAACCAGGCAACCAGCTCTGGATATCTTTACTCTTTTGGAGAACATCACTACAACCCAATCGGAGTTGCTAAATGCAAGGGACAAATGCATCATTTTGGAGGGAAAATTAGAAATTACCTAAGAGTAAAATCAACACTTAGCTATGGAGGTTGTTGAACTTTGTGCCTGACTTGCAAAGCAAAAAATCCTCAGCCTAGCAACAACAAGATATGAAGCTATCAAACAACTTTAGGAACAATTTCAAAAGATTGAGAAAGAAGAAGTAATGACCATATTCAAATAGTTTGTGGTAGAAGCTAAAACACATTCAATTAAAAATGACTTGAATCATATGTGCTAAGAAAATGAAGCATTAATTGCACAAAATCATCGCCTACAAAATGTTGATGTTTAAAGAGATCAAATGCAAGAATTCATTCATTAACAATAGGAGCAACTTGCCAGAGTCAACACTAAACTAAGAAAATTGACCATGGAGAACCGAAATCTATCAGTATGCACCTTACAACAAAAGTCTTCCATTGAAATCACTACCTAGAAGAACAAAGCTCTCAAGTTTGAAAGAGTGAAAAATCACTATAGGAACTAGGTTGGCTTGCAAAAACAAATTAATGAAGGAGAAATCTATATGATAATGGCTAAAGTAAATGAAGCCCTCTAGCAACTCCAGCAAAGAAGAGAAATGTGGCAGCCCATCCTTGATGGGATTGATGCCTACAACAAAGTGGAGATTTGCTTGAAGAAGTTGTAGATCAAAGAGATGACAAAGTATATGGTGTTAGCCAATCTTCATTACACAAACCTAGTAATGGTAACAACTAGATGATTATAGTCTAAATTGGAGAAGTAGGTGCATGCTTGTATTTGCTATATGAAGCTGAGTTCAAGCACCATAAGGACACCAAGCAAAAGCTTGAGATTATTAATGCCAAACTCAAATTCCTCAAAGGGTGATTCATAGATTAGCAATCCATCATCGAGGACCTAGCTAAATGAATGAATGACTACTAAGAGCTAAAGAACATAGTGCAAGCATTTGACATTGAACACAAATAATTCACTGCCTAGTTTGTCAATGCCAAGGAGTTGTTTCCAGTGATCCCGTGTGCTTGGGATGTGCTCGTTCCAACCCACATTGGGGAAGTTGCATGGATGGTGCATGATCCCAAGAGTAAGGAAGAGAAAATGAAAGCACTACTAGATGCTTTCCACCACCCACATAATGTTGTAGTAGCAGCAAGGCAACCACAACTAGTGCATGAAGTCAATGAAGGTCCCTTGAAGTCTTAAGAACCACAACTACCTAGGACCATTTGATCTTCTCCAACAAGCTTCACATCATCAACTTGTTATCCAAATTTTTTGAAGAGTTGTGTCATAGTGTTCAATTTTGTGTCCTAAACATCACCATTTTTGTAATGTGTTGATCCATACACCCAGGCACTCCATTTTTTGTCAAGTTAGTCAAGTTTGCTTTGTTGAAAGAAAATTCAATTAATAATCCCGTACCTTTCCAATTTTGTAAAAGAACTCAAGGATGAGTTTTCATTCAATTGTGGGGGCATGATAAGTTATCATTGGTTGGCTACGTTGACAAGGCTACATCAACGAGGCCTCATCCATGAGGTCCTATCGACACATTTTGACCTACATCGATGATGCCTCATCGACGTGGTGTCTATCCATCACCTATAAGTATGCACCTACCGACCACATTTATGGGGAGTCTAGATTTCAATAGCAGTAGAGCTCTCACATTTTTTTCATTCAAAAGTTAGAATTTTTTTCCTAAGTTCCCATAGCAAAAGTCATTAAGTGTATGAATCTTTATTTGAGCATTGTTGTACCTAAGCACGATGGTGTGTGCAGCAATAAAGACGAGCTTTCTAATAAATTGTAGAGCACTTTGGATAAATTAAATAATTTATTTATGCATTTAATGTTTTTAATTATTTATTAAATGTTTTCAATTAATTATCAAATATTTTTCAATTATTACGTTAATGAGATAATTAAGTGAAATAGATTACACACATACGTATGACCACTTTGACCATAACATGTGTTTGCTTGGTACTCCTAGCAACGTTATTACTTAGTATGCCTAGTGGTGTAGCGTTTGGTCGCCTAGCAGTGGATACATGGGTTCAAGATATGTACAGAAAGTGGGAATGGATACTTTTGTTAGGATTAATTAAAATATTAGTTAATTAAAATCCTTTTTATCAGCATTTTGAGCACCCAAAATATAAAATACAAAATGGTAAAAATCAGATGCCTCAACTACACTTAACCATACTAATGTACATCACAGGTGTAATTGGGAGGATAATGATTGACTTTAAGGTTAGATTCACTTCCTAAAGGGCTAGTGCACTAGAAATGATAAAGTTCATAGAATTTAACTGAGTGGCATATGAACACTTCATGATTTGTATGGTTAGACATAGGGGTACCTCGCCACTCATCACCACCATCTCTTTGATAGAATTTACAAGATAAGACAAACTAGTGGGCATCCTTGAAAATTGTAGGCCAATAGTATCCTATCATTAGGATTTTTATGATTTTGCATCTCCTTGCATAATGGTCTCTACAAGGGCCTTCATGAGCATCCTAGAGAATGTGCAGTTAATCCACATCAGAGACACACCAATGAACCAGGACATTGGCAAACACCTTTTAAAGGTGTCTATTGATTTCCATGAAGTACTTTGCCCAATGAGGAAACTATTACTTCCTCCTAAAGCCTAGATCTTATGGCATCCTTTGAGTGAGAAGGTAAGTGAGAATGTCATCATACAATTTTGTTTCTATGGGCACTTGGTCATTTATTGCTCCTATAAGGAGAAGTTCATTTAGAAATTAATCAGAGAGTGGACTCTCCTCCTCTTTGTTACTCATCTAAATTGAGAGAGGTGGTCAGCAACCACATTGTTAGTCCCTTTCTAATCTATCATTTTGAGATCAAATTCCTACAAGATCACTAACCACCGTATGATACGATGGCTCACCATTGGCTTATTCATCAGGAAATGGATGGCATTGTGATTTATGTGCATAAATACTTATATCCAAGCACATAGTGCCTAATCTTTTTGAGAGCATACACAATTGCTATTAGTTCTTTCTCAATTATGATGTAATTCAACTATGCATCCACAATGCTTCAGCTCATGCAATGGATGTAATATGGATTTTTCTTATCATCCAACTATGTAAGCACAGCTTCCAAGGCATAATTAGATGCATCTATCATTATGTTAAATGATCTAGACTAGTCTGGTGCCCAGAGAATTGGAGTTTCTACAAGTTTTTTCTTCAATGATTGAAATGCATGTTTGCACTCCTTAGTCTAGATGAACAAAGCATCTCTCTTTGTAAGCTTGACCAATGGATTTGCAATCTTAGAGAAATTCTCTATGAATTATCGGTAATAGCCAGTATCTCTAAGGAATGATCAAACATCTTTAACTATCTTTGGTTGGCATGTGAGTCCTTGGATGATCCTTTTTATTTTTTATTTTTTGTCTACCTCAATCCCTGCTTGAGTAATTCTATGCGCCAATAATATGCCTTCCTAAACCATTAAATGGATTTTCTACCAATTGAGCCTAAGGTTTGTTTCAACACATCTCTTCAATACTTACTCAAGGCAATCCAAGACTTGCTCAAATGTATCTTGATAGGTAGAGAAGTCATCCATGAAGACTTATATCCTACTACCAATTTGCCATTGGAAAATACTAAGGACCAAACATTGAAATTCTGTAGGGATATTGCACAAACCAAATGGCATCTTACAATATGCAAAAGTTTCCTAGGGACTCATGAATGTTATTTTAGGCTCATCTTTGGATGCAATCTAGATTTGGTTATAGCCACTATAATGATCCAAGAAGCTATAATAGCAATGCCTAGAGATAGTGTCCAATACTTGGTTTACAAATGATAATGGAAAATGGTCTTTAAATATTTCTATATTCAATAGCCTAAAGTTAATGCAAACCTATCACTTATCACTTTTCTTTGGCACACTTACGAGTGGGCTAACCCACTCACTATCTGCAATAGAATAGATGAAGCTTGCCTTGATGAGTTATTTTATTTTCTTCTTGACAATCTCTTCAATTTGGGGTTCAGCCACCTCTGTAGCTATCTTCTTGGCTTCATGGCTAGGTCAATGTAAATATGATGCTAGCATGTCCATAGATCAATTCTAGTCAACTCAGGATATGACCAAGCAAAGGTTGTTGGCCATTTCTTCACCACTTACAACAGCTTATCTTTTTATTTGGGAGCAAGTTTTGCATTGATTATGATTAGCTTGCCATTGTTTAAAAATGCATACTCCATGCCGACTAGCAGATTTTTTAATTATAAGGGCTATTACTTGAAATTATTAGGGATTACCAACTCTCCTTAACAAGTATCATCATATTCATCATTGAAGAGTTGATGATGAAATTTCTCAATTTCACCCATTCCTTCAACATAAGCACATGTTAGGCTCTCAGTTGGTTCCATTTATATGTGCTGCTATCTGAGTCAACTGTCAACCACTGGGTTCCCTCTTGTTTTATGGTTGTTGCATACATACACCTTTGGATATCTATCTCATTTGCATTCTAATTGCATGCTTTAATGAATGTGCTTTTAATGGACTAGATTTTTTTTACGTAATTGCACTTAGTATGATTGTATGCGATGCATAGAACACACTTCTTCTCTAGCCTTCCAAATTCATTTTCCTTGGATATTTTCAAAGAAAGGTCCCTTATTCCCACTCATGCATTAACAATGCTTAACCAAGCCCTTCACATAATGATGGGAAAGTCTCCTTTGTAGTTCTCAACCTTGATCACCAAAAAATTAGATAGATAGGACCACCTACAAACTATGGTCATGATGTCCTCCACTAGTCTTAGGGGAATAGTGATTGACTAGTTAGCCAACTCCAAATGGATGTTGCTCTTCTTGAGAGGTGATAGGTTCTAAGATTTTTACATGTCATGGAAGATGAGAGTGACACCAAAACTAGAATCAAGAAGAGCCTTGCATGGCTCATGTTCAATGATCTATAAATAAATAAGAGGACTTCCTGGGTCAAATCTTTTTATGGGAAGGTTGCCAGCCTTGATTCAATTAGAAACAACATCAGTTAACATCACAGTTTGGATCCAAGACAACGGCTGGTTTGAAGGGAACTTGACTATGTTTGATGAAGAGGATGAGGGTGTTGAAGATACAAGGCAACTAGCCACATTAGGTTGTTAGGTTTTGGTAGGACTGTTGGGTTGGAAAATTAGTGGTTTCTAGATTGATTATCAAAGCCACTTAGGTAGAAGGCTATTTGTGATAGTACAACCCTCGTAGCATTTTGTTGTTGTGACTATGGAGCAATTTCACCCTACATGGATGAAATAGAAGGTAACTAGGTCAGGATGGAGGATGTGTATAGACAAATGCAAAGGGTGGTATGGATATGGATGTTTTCCTCTAGTAGAAGATGAATGATTTTGATGGTACTTTGAAGGGTAATAGTGATTTTGGAATGATGCATGACTAGCAAAACTTCTTGGAGAGATGGATTGTTGAACATAGTACCCATATGGATATGGTTTCCTATAAGGGTACTATTATCCTGGCAGTGGCATTCCCCACTATTGTAATTGGTGTGACTATTGATATTGCTCATATGGTTGTGGTGGAGCTCCATTTGGATAATAAGCTTTTTGTTGCTAGTGGAACTACCTTGGATTGCCTTGAGGATAAGNTCTCTGGTAGGCATGTTCAACTTCTTTTTGCCTATTGTGATTACAATCACTATTTTTCTCTTTGGATTCTTTAGTAATCTTCATAGCAATTTAGAATTTTTCATCTAAATTGTCCCATAATTTATCCTTTTCTAAAATATCAAAAATAGATTTTTAGATGGGCAAGGTTTTCCTATTCACCACTTCATCAAGCAGTGACTCCTCCTCATCATAAAATCATATCTCTCATTTCTTGATAGAAGGGTCCCTATTATATTCTTCTACACTTTCTCTTTTTTGCAACTCACCTTCTTCTTTTGCAACCTATTCAATCAACCTTTGTATCTGATGAGCTCTTATTTCAAACAATCTCCATTGGGCATAAGCCCCAAGAGTTCTTCTAGTTTCCGCTCTAAGTCCATCTATGATGTGGTAAAGTTTTTTTCTCTAAGAATAACCATGGCTAGTATAAGAGAGAATAATATTTTCCCATGGTGCCATTCAAGGGTTCATGTGTTCCTTGTTTCGAGCCTTGGATTTGCCTTCTTAGTTTGGACACTCTCGAGTACATCTAATATTTATCATTAAATAGATCTAGCATTATACTCCATCTACAGATGGATTTTGGCTACAAGAACTAGTACCAACATTCTACTTTCTTAATGAGTGTCCTGGAAAATAGCTTGAGTGTTTGCCAATCACTCTCGATGTTTTATAAGGCATAGGCATTGTAAAAGGCTTGTAAAGGATTCTATAGATCAAAGTTATATCCCCTTCAAATCTTGGGATATTGTTCTATTCTAAGTGCTTGATCTGGCTATCTTTCACATGCCTAGCTGAAATCTTAATTGCCTCTACAATGTTAAGCATACTTCGAGTCACCAATAAAGGCTCATCATCATCATTATTTCATTGTCGCTAATGATGTCCTTTGTTACCGCTTTGATTATTGTGGGCATGATGATTAATATTATTACCTCAATACTCATATCCATCATAATTATTTCTTTTGTGGTGTCTTTCAAAATTAGAAGAATAAGAAGAAGCAAATGCAAATGAAGAGGGTGAAGAGGAAGGAGGACTACCTCCACCATGATATCTACAAATCTTCCTTGGATTATCATGTCCACGTTCATTAGTTTTCCTATCATTTTGATGCTTGTTTGATCCCTTGCCTTGACTGCCCTCTTTCCCTCAACCTAAATTGTGGATTGTAGACTATAAACTCAGGGTCATACCCTCATCATTAGTAACAAAGGATAAAGAATCTTCATGTTGAGAGCCCTTAGAGGAAGGGTTCTCATTATCATCTTGGTTCAATAGGAATAAGGCATTTGTGAACCACTTTCCTTTCACATCCTTGTGATGCCTCTCCTGATGTCAATCTTAGTTATGTTGCATCTTAGTAGGACAATAGTCTTGAGTGTCATAACCATTCATAATGTTTTCCTCTTGAAGATTCTAAGATGCCAAACTTTTTGAGAGTTTGAATCAGCATCCTAGGCATAGATTGATCAAGAGGCAATACAATGTTTCCTTCCAAATCACACCATCACAGTTACTCATCTTGATGTAGGATGAAAGTAAAATCAAGCATAAACTCATCTAGATAAGTATATCTAACATTACACTCTTATGGGACTAGCGATTTCATATCATTTCGCCTGTGAGAAGAAGACATTTTGCAAATAAATAAAGTATCAGTGTGCAATTATGAAATATGGGAATGATGTTGATCTTGAGGTTTGTCCAATGATATTAATGATATCCACTAAACCTAGATAGCACATGTTTCAACAACAGAATCCCCAACAATGGTTCTAATGATGAGCAGTGAAGGGTACCCCTACATCCAACCACACAAATCAAAAAGTGCTTATGTGTGATCTAGTCAAATTCCATGGACTCTCTAGTTTCTACTGAACTAGTTTTCTAAGTGAACTTTATCCTAATAGTCATTCATTGTCTTTCCAATTACACTTATGAAGTACAAAGATATGGTTAAGTGTAAGTGAGGAATATGATTTTTATCATTTTATGTTTTATGGTCTTTGGTGCATAAAGAGAGAGATAGAATAATTGAATAACTATTTTAATTTACCTAACTAACTAATCTTAACATAAGCATTTGATCCCACTTTTTGTACATGTCCTAAACCCACATATCCACTACTAGGTTACCAAGCACTATGCTACTAGGCCTACCAAGTAATAACATCATTAGGATTACCAAGCAAAAACATGTTACACTCAAAGTAGTCGTACTTATGTGTTTAATCTACTTAGCTTATCTTGCTTACTAAAAATCATTGAATAAATAACTAAAAGCATTAAATGCATGAATAAAACATCTAAACTATTGAAAATGCTGTAAGGTTTATCAAGAAGCTCATCTTTATTGCTAGACATACTATCATGCTTAGGTATAACAATGCTTGAATAAATATATGTACACTCAATGACTCCTACTGCAGGCAATTCTAACTTTCAAAGGAAAAAACTACAAGAGCTTTGCTACTACTATGAATCGAATGCCATAAATGTAGCTGGTGAGCACATATTTATAAGTAACAACATACCCTACATCAATGGGACTGTGTTGACTCATGAAATGATGCATCAACAGGGCTGCATCAATGGGGCCTAGTCAACAAGGCCTCGCTAACGTGGCCAACCACAACTTATCACTTTCTTCCTTTTCATATTAGTGTTATTATTGCTACTAGCAGCTCACTACCTAGTGTTGTGCTTGTAATTAGTTACTACTTGGATGCTTTTGTTTATATTGCTACTATTAGTCATTACTAGATGGTGTTGTTGTTTGTAAGTCATCGATACTACTTGTTGTAGTTGTTATGTACTATCGCCATGGCTACTTGCAGTCACTAATGAATCTACTAAGTTCTATTTTTTCTCTACTTCATGTTATTTTTTTGTTATGATCTTTCTAAATTATTTCATCTTCAATATTTCTATTTGAAAATAATTTAATATTTTCAAATTTAGTGATTTTATTTAAATTATCAATCATGTTCCTCTTCCAATGAGACTATTCCTAGGCTAGCCATGCCCATAAGCAAGGTGCCTTAGGCAATAGCCATGTCAAATTGTTCTTTTAGGTGTCGTGCATTAGTTTGCCTCATAACCCAAATTTTCACATCAACACCCCTCTCTAGCACTAGAAGAAGGGCAACCATTACAGTTTCCCTCAACCAACTTTCATTCCTCTACTTGTCATTAATTTCAATTCTCTTTCTTTCCTACATTAATAAAAAAATCCAAATTTTTTTTAAAAAAATTACCTTTGTTATTAACCTAGTTTATTGTTGGACCTAGTAAAACTCTTAAGCCTCAAACTAGGAAAACAACAAAACAAAACTTCCTAGCCAATAATTTTCCAAGTCATAGTCCTACAAGACCTAGATATAAGTCCTCAAATTCTTCAAACATGGCAAACCCTACTGCCCAACCTTTGGTCAACAATCCCTTCAACTTTCAAAACTTCAACCCAATTCCAAAACCTTTTCAACATACTTCCATTTCTTTTAATACTTCTTTCAATGAAAATCATCAACATCTTTATAATTTTTAGATATTACTAAGCATCCACAACATAATTTACCATGATGTGTCTTGTAGGTCTTTTGTCACTACCTTTCAAGGTACAACAACTCAATGGTTTTTAACCCTTCCCAATTAATCTATCTCAACCTAGAACAACTTAAAATCACATTTTCTCTCTCAATTTGACAAGTTTACTAGCCTCGCTATAGCTTCTAGTAACTTTACTAGCCTTTGAAAGCTTAGTGGAGAAACAATTAGAAATTATAATTTAAGGTTCCTCCAACAATTGTCATATGTTCCTAGGGAGATGCGACCAAAAATAGAAGGAATCTTAAACTCTTTCCTCTCAACTATTTATCCTCTCTTCACATATTCAATCAAATCTAATCCTAATATCACCAACTTGTAAGGAGCCATATCCAAAGCAATCAAACTTAAACAAATCGCTCTCACAAACTCTTTACAATCCCAATTCAGAACTTTTGGCTTAGGTTCCTAAACCCTAATAGTCCTAAATCTTTTTCAAAATAATCCTCCAATCCTCAATTATATGCCAAATAGTCAAAGTCCAAATGGTTCCTCTTCTTTATTTACTCAAAGCCTTCACCTAAATGATGATCAATCAAAGGCCTTAGTTTAGTCTATTATCAATCCTTCCTCCATACCCTCTATCCCTAACCCTAAGACAACACAAGCCTTCAACTTACCTAAAGTTGAGGGTCAAATTCCAATAAATCAAGTCTTGACCACCTTACAAAAGCTTTATAATGAAGTGATTGAACTAAAACACAACAATGTCAAGACAAGAAATCAACATAATGAGGCAAATGGAAATCTAGGAGAAGTAGCTCTTAAAGAATATTGTAGGTTACATAACACTAGAAAACATTCTAAGAAGTCTTGCTCTCAATTCCAAACCTTATATGAGGATATCACACAAGAATTACAAAATAAGTAAAAGGGAAAAGCCCCACTAATGGTTCTAGAAATCCCTAGTAAAACTGAAAATAAACCATTAGCATCATTTAAGCAAGTCATGATCAATAACCCTACCCTTGCAAAAGCACAACTTAGGAAGATAAGTGACATCATGAACAACTCTAGTAATCCAAAAGGGAACACATACATCCCTCCTAGCAAACGAAACCACAATAATACATCTCAAAAACAAACATAACCTAGAATATCATTACAAATCCATAATCATCCCTACCAAAACTAACCTAAATTTAGAAGTGAGATGAGAACCTATGATCTAATAGAAGATTTGAAAATGGTTAAGGTCAACATATCCATGTATGAACTATTACAATTAAGGAAGCAAATGAAGCTATACATGGATTGGTCAATGAATCTACAAATAAAGGTAAGACCCCCACAAATGAAAAACAAGTTCATTTTGTAGATGATGTTAGAATCCTTGACATACCCATTCTTCACCAACATGCAAAGAAGGACCAACCTCCTTTCCTAATCACTTTAGTCATACTAGAAAACAATGTTCATAATTTTCTAATGGATTCAAGAGCTACTATGAATGTAATGCCTCTTAAGGTATGTAAAAATTTAGGAGCACAAATGATTTCCCAAACAAGAAGTGTTATCCAATTGGATGGATCCAATGTCCATGTATTAGAAAAACTTAAAGATATCCAAATTCACCTAAAGAAATATCCTAATTTTTCATGTCACACAAACATCTTAGTAGTTGATATTAAGCCTACTTATGGAATGTTGCTTTCATGTACCTTTGGTGCCCAATTTGGAGGTTTCTTTAGATCTAATTTCTCAGAACTCCTTCTTCCAATCAAAGGAGGATCTGAACATGTAATAATTCCTAGAGAACCTTTTCATCATCATGTCATCTCAAGTCTTGATGAATCTCATTGAATATTAGCAAATCAAAGTATAGACTTTGTGGGAGTCATGGATCTTGATTTTGGTGAATACAAGCTAGATGAAACTTTAGGTGCAAAGAATGACTTCTTACCTAACATAAAGAACTCTATTTATACTTATGCTACATCTTATTACAAATGTATAGGAAACTTTCTAAACTTCACATTAACACACTACCTTTTTACCAACATGACGGAAAGACTTTTCTATTTGCTAATTCTCCACCAATTGGTAAGGAAAAGGATATTAGTGAAATCCTCACTCTCCAATTCTTAGATAATAATCTACTTTATGATGAGGATAATAATTATATCAATCAAAGATCTTTCTTTTCAAATTTCAATAACCTAAACACATGGATACTTAGGATTGATGGAGCCTCATCGAAACAAGGATGTAGTGTTGGAATTATGTTAATTTTACTCACTGAAGCTCCAAAGCTTAAAGCCATTCATTTTTCAAACCCCATGACAAACAACATGGCTGAATATGAAGCTCTAATCCATGTACTAAAGTATGCTATTTACTTTGATATTTAAAAGTTTAAGATTTACAGCAATTCACAACTTATTATGAATTAAATTAACATTTATGAAGATAAAGATCCTTTAATGAGAGCATACAAGACATATGTCTTGGAATTATTCAAGGAATTTCATCTTATCACATTAGAACATGTCCATAGAGATGAAAGGCACATTTCTAATACTTTAGCACAAGCTTCTTGTATTTTTGATCTTCCATGTTCTTAATGAGCTTGGGATTCCAAAATCATCATGGAAAAGGTTGATTGTTACTCCATCCCTAATAATGTGCTATCTTTACAAGTGTTTGATGATGATCATCAAATTACTCTTTGTCTTACTAGTTAAGGGGAATTTTATGATCAGATTCTTGAAGCTTCACATACTTATCATACAATGCTTATTAATGAAGTTTCACCTAATGCTATTACTAGGGAAGTTCAAATGGATAATGAAATTGAAGCACTATAACACAAAGATTGGCAAGTATTAGTAGAAATTGAAATTTCTTTAATCAAAAAGAAAAATCAGGAATAACCTATACAAATAGGTAAACATTTACATTTTGATGAAAAGGGTATGTTGTTTTAGCCTAATCCTATAAAGATTTAAAGGTTTATAATCCATTTATTGTTACCCATACAATACCAATTAGGCTTGAAACTAAACCTTTTAGACAAAAATTAAGACAAGTCAATCTTAAAATTGAACCTTTAATGAAAAAGAAGATTGATAAACTATTGGAATCTAAAATCATATATCTAGTTAGACATTCTAGTTGGGTGTCAAACTTAGTTCCCATACATAAGAAATCTAGAGAGATACAATTGTGTATTAACTTTAGAAATCTTAATACATATTACATTAAAGATAATTATCCACTTCTACTTATGGAAGAGCTACTTCAAGCAATAAATGGTGCACAAATGTACTCATTCTTAGATGGATACTCAATTTACAACCGAATTCTTGTGAATAAGAAAGATCAACATAAAATAGCCTTTGTAACAATATGGGGAACATTTCAATATGCCAAAATTCCTTTTGGATTATTAAATGTAGGATCAACCTTTCAACATGTCATGGATAAAACTTTTGAAGGCATGATTAAGAAAAATATAGTTATCTATTTAGATGACTTAACAATTTTCTCACATGATAGAGGAACCCATATTTAAGATCTTAAAAATATTTTTAAGATGTAGAAAATATGGTGTGACATTAAATGCTAAGAAGTCTATATTTAGTGTACAAAGTAGAAAATTCCTTGGTCACATAGTGACAAGAGAAGGTGTTTCTATTGATCCTGAACGTGTTAATGCTATCTTAGAAATTCCTTATCCCTTATCCAAGAAAGATTTAAGAGCTTTCTTTGGGAAGATTAACTTTATCAAGCAATTTATTCCAATGTTTGTTGAACTAGTAAGACCTCTTAACACAATGCTAAAGAAAGATAAGGATATTACATGGAAAGCTAAACACAAAGATGCTTTGTTAGCTATAAAAGAAGCTATAATTAAAGCTCCAATTTTAGTCACTCATTGGTATGAAAATGATTTCTTTCTATATGTCTTTGCAAGTGATCATACAATGGCTACCATTTTAACTCAAGAGATAGCTAATCAAGAAGAATGCTACATCACTTATATGTCTGATCCACTTAAAGATGTTGAGGTCAAATACTCTCTAACAAAAAAACAACTGTATGTAGTAGTTAAAGCTTTAAAGAAGTTTTTATTTTACCTTATAAAATCAAAGATTATTGTAGTTGTTCCAAATCTCGCTACTCTTGCTCTAGCAAAGCTCCAAGATCCCTCTAAAAAAAGAGCCAAATGGATTATGAAATTACAAAAATATGACATTGAATGGAAGGTAGTAAAACTAGTAAAAAGGAATGGTTTAACCAAACTAATATCCCAAGCATCAACCCTAGAAAAATCAAAAGTTCCATATGAGCTTGAACCCATACCTATACATGTGTTACAACTTGAAAATAATGAATCAGTTCCATTTGTACCAAATCACTTAAATGACCCTTAGTATGGAGATATTAAATATTATTTAACTTTTCATCATTTTCCTTTAGACCTATCTAGGTACAAGCGTAAAATACTAATATCCAAAAGCTCAAAATTTACCATGATTAATAGTAATCTTTTTGGAAAAAACTTTGAAGAACTTCTCCTTAGGTGCTTAGACAGAGAAGAAGCCAATGATGTGCTTAAAAGATTACATGATGAAGGACACTTACACTATTGATCTTTACCTCACAAGATTATAAAGGCTTGTTATTACTAGTCAACTATGCCCATCGATGCCTATAATATATCAAAAACTTGTATCCAATGTCAAATGTTCAACGGAAGCGACCCTAAGAGCTCATCACCTCTTCAACCCATCATTGAAGTAAGACCTTTTGCATAATGGGCTCTTGATTTTATCAGAGCCATAAATCCACTATCATTTATCCAACTTAAATTTATTTTAATGGAAACTAACTACACTACATGTTGGCTAGAGGCCAAACTAACTAGAAGAGCTATGTCTCGTGAGGTTATTAAATTTCTTGAGAAAGTTATCGTAACCCAATATGGACATCCATATGTACTAGTGGTTGACAATGGGTCTACCTTCATCTAAGTAGAAATCACTGAATGGGCTATGAACAATGAAATCCTAATCAAATATGTCACAGAATATTAGCGCCAAGAAAATAGATTAGTAGAATCTTCCAACAAGAATCTTCTAGGTGGAGTTAAAAAGATGATTAATGACAACCCAAAATCATTGCATGAAAAAGTAAAATGGGTTGTATGGTTAGATCATATTCGTTATAAAGAATCTCTTAAGACCACCCCTTATGAACTAGTTTATGGTCCAAAACATATATTACCCATCAACTTGCAAATCCCTACTTATGAGTTCTTCCTAGATTAGCTAAATCCTGATGAAATTCTCATTGCTAGATCATATGATCTTTGGGATGTTGAACTTAAATGTTTAAAAGTAGTGGAAAACCTATCAAATCATCAAATCATTATTAAAATATGGTTCGATAAAAAGTTTACCACTAAATCCTTTCAAATAGGTGATCTAGTCTTCAAAAGAGATAGAGATTCTGGGAAAAAGATCCTCAAACCAATGTGGTCAAGACCATTCCAAGTCATGGAGGTTATAGCCCCTAATGTTGACAAGATAGTCGACCTTCAAGGTAACAAATTCACTAGAAACTTCAACGCATTTCACCTTAAACATTTTTTTATTGATGTTCCATGTGGACACCTAGTAGATCAATAATTTAATAAATTATAGCTATATATCCACATAGGTTGCATTAGATATTATACATAGTTGAATAAAATGCATTTCATCTTATTGTATGTATATCATATTGTATTGTAGTATCATGCACAACATATAGCTTTATATCCATATCCATATAGGTACATGCCTTAGAATTAAACCTAATTAATGTTTGGATTCAAGACTTAGTATTTTATTAAGAGTACTCTACAAATTATGGGAATCCTTGTAATTCTTTTTTATTCATTAATTAAATTTAAAAATGGGTTCCTTGAGGCTAAGTCATAAGAATCATATCTTATTAAGTTACCTATTACCTATATGCTATTTTATGACACTACATTTGAGGTTGACTTGATGCCATGGCATTGTCCTTTAGGTTATGTTTGTTTAAGATGACATATATAATTTTTAGTTATTTCCATAATTTGATGGTCCATCCCAAATTATGATTAGATAACTCAACTCAACATAAGGAATTCATAGTGTGCTCGAAAAAATTTGAGCTAGCATCCCACTGTTGGAATGCAAAGCTCATTCTTTCTCATGCTCGACCATGATTTGCAGTGCTTACTCTTTGAGTTCATAACGATGGCACACAGCTAGAGTTCTTCCCTTTCAATTAATAATAATAATAATAATAATTGGTTTGATTCTTTTGACTAAAACCACCAAGGATTTCATGATTAAATTTGTTGACGTATGTATTGAAGAGGTGGAAGACAATACCTTAGTCTATTTGTGTCTCTCAATAAAATCCTTAAAGCTTTGAATTAACTTCTTTAGGTATATTTCTAAAGGTATGTAATGTTAGGTTTACATTTTATCTAAAATAGTCATAATTATTATGTATTAATATATATATATTTATGATATAGTATATATTTAAATAATAATAATGATAATAAATATATTGGTAGAGCACTTCTTTGTTAATTTGGTTGGGGCTTGATGTTGACACCAGCCAACATCACGAGGGCTTTATCCTTCCATCACAAAACCTTAAGTTCTAATTAACTGTTAACAACACAAAACAAATCATGATGGAAAATCAAATCTAGTTTCCTACCACTTGCAAATCACACCATAATCGATCCACCGCACACCGCCGCCATATGGATTTTCGTCTTGTCCACACCTCCTGCAATTTGTAGTATGTGTTTTGTTTATGGACATAAGAACTCTTTCAGCCTTTCAGGTTTCACCCATTTTATTTACAGAGTTTGATTTTAATGTTGAAGTTTAAGTTGTGTAGGTTTTAAAATTTTCTACTTGCTGTGCTCAGCAGAACTGTATTCATAATTTATGTGGTTTGTATTAGTGTTTCCAGTACTGGGTTATAACTTCCTCACAAGAGTTTTAGACCAGGTTCTGTTTCTGCAGCTACAGATTTATCTTCATTCCCTTTGTATTCGAATTTATTTTTTATTATCATGTATACTATGGATTACAAGTTTTAGTTACATTTGTTGAAGTAAGACATTATGTTCCTCGGATCATGTAAAGTAGCAAGAGCTGCATCCATGTGCTACCTTATTTCGCTGGTTTGAAAGATTCAAGGTGGTGTGCAGTCATCTTGGTCGTCTTGTTTGATTCCTGAGCAGAATGTGCCTCGGCATGCCCAGTTGCAAGACCGTTTCTTATTTTGATTTTAAATTTTTATTTTAAGCACGGTTTTATATTCGAAAAATGCTACAATTTATGATTTTATGATACCCTGATTTTTATTTTTTATTTTTTATTTTTGTTTTTAACTTGGACAGGTGTTGAGTACAGGGAAAAGCAAGTAGATTGAGATCACTGAACATCAATTGGAGGATTTAAAAAATTAGTTGAAGATAAAACATATCTCCAACTCTCATGCATAAAGAGACATTGTACCCATGCTTCATACCC
Organism: Gnetum montanum; assembly: GCA_015680685.1. Lineage (NCBI taxonomy): Eukaryota > Viridiplantae > Streptophyta > Gnetopsida > Gnetales > Gnetaceae > Gnetum > Gnetum montanum. The sequence continues at coordinate 80,691 of MNCI01022979.1, read as the reverse complement.
ATGCTTCACTTCCTAAAGACACATGGTAGCTATGTTTCTCTTGTGAAGAGAAAAGAAACGAGAAGGAGAAGTACATAAGGGCTATAAAAGCCCATACATAGAGGAGGAGGAACACATCATCATTAGAAGGGGAGAAAGCAAAGTCTCTTGGCTTCTCCCTTTTGCTTTCCATATCTTGCTTCTTCTTCCCTTCTCCATTTCCTTCTTATGTTCCATCCCACCATCTCCCGATCACATATCCCTTTTCCCTTTTCATATTAGTGTTGCTATTGCTACGAGCAACTCATTGCCTAGTGTTGTACATGCAATCAATTGATGCTTGGATGCTTTTGTTTTTATTGTTGCTATTAGTCATTAGTAGATGGTGTTGTTGTTTGTAAACTGTCAATACTACTTGTTGCAGCTATTATGTATTACTGCTTAATGTTATTTTTATTAATATTATGATCTTTCTAAATTATTTCATCTTCATATTTTTTCTATTTGAAAATAACATAACATTTTCAAATTTAGTGGCTTTATTTAAACTATTAATCAAATTTAGTACCCTTTCCAAATCCAGCATTTTCAAGGCATTTCAGAGCATTGTTTGTTAATTTTCCTTATGGCTCAAATTTCTACATCAACTACCTAAACACCATGGACATTAACCAGGCTACAACGGAGTACCTCATCAACCCAGAAGGAATTATAGTGTAGACGTTTGCCCTTGGGAAATATTCCATTGAAATGTTAGCCAAAGCCTACAAATCCTAGAAATTCATAGAACATGTGCTTCCTATAGATCTCATCAAAAGGGGAATATCAATCTTAGATCCAAGTGCCCTACACTGACTAAAATCGGTGATAGAAGACTACCCATATGATGAGTGGCGAGGTACCCCTACACTCAACCATACGAATATGATCGTTACACACGCAATCCGGTCGAACTCCACACACTAAGTGCCTACACGCCTTATGGAACAATTAAGGTTAATTGTTCGTTATCTTCCAAGACTTACTTGTATTTTTCATGGTTGTATGGTTAAATAAGTCTGAGGTATATGATTTTCTTATCTTTTCTATTTTATCTCCTATGCTAATGAGGTGGAGGGTGAAGAGACTAATTAACTAAATTTAACTAACTAACTAAACCTTAATTAACCTAGCATCAATATCTGTTCCTACTTACCGTTCACACCCTAAACCAATGCAACCTTCTGGGATTACCAAACACTATTTGTTGCTGGGATTACCAAGCGTAACGCACTTGCTCAAAGCGGTCGTACTGAATGCACTTAACTAGGAGAGAAGGGTTGAGAGACATTTAATGAACTAATAAAGCATTTAAACATTAACAATAAATAACAATAAATAAAGTCCTATTTAGCTTAGTCCATGCACTGCAAGGTTGATCCAAGAAGTTTGTCTTTATTTCCATATACAAACTTATGTTTAGGTACAATATTTGCTCGAATAAAGATCCATTCACTTTGGAGCTCCTACTATGGGCACATGGAAATTATTCTATCTCTAGAGAGGTAAAACTACCAGAGTTTCGCTACGGTTAAGGCCTAAACCTCGAAACAAGGGAGAGCCACCTCTTATTTATAGATTTGGTGGTGCAATGCAATATCACGGCCCATGCTATATCGCGTCCCATCATACCCCCATGACTAAATAAAAACTCATCCTCAAGTTCCTTACAAAATATTGGGAAGGTATAGGATTATTGACTTGAATGGAACTAATGGTGAATGGGATAACATGTGAACGGATAATAATTACAAAACATGACAAAACTGGTGTTCACAACAACAAGAGTGAACACTTTATACATTTGACATCAGGCCTTATTTGGCAGTTGAGAGAGAAGAGAGAAGAGAAAAGAAGTCTGCTACTACCAATGCCAAGATTGCTCCTTTCATTGTCTATCCGTAAGCACACCCTCCATCTTGTCTTTTGCATGGCTGCTTCAGCACCGATCCATTCCAAGTGTTTCCTCTAGATCCAATCCATTGTTGCATGATTGCCATCTACACACACAACAAAGTCTTTATATTAGCAAGGGTAAATGAATCACAATGCAGTTGATACCTTGCTTTGGTGAAAGGTCCATTGGCTGAGTTATGGTATGGCTGATATGGGTTTGGAGATATAATAGTTGTGACTACCGAAGGTGTAGGGGTTAGGAGAAAATCGAAAAAATTGGGTCAGGACCCCCATGACTAAGAGCGAACCTTCGGTAGCGATAGAATGGAAAAAGAAAAAGAACAAGAAAGATGGAAAAAGAGACAACTGTAACGTCAATGAAATGGATGTCAAGATGGAAATGAACAAATAAAGTTGATTGCAAAAATGTTTAAGGGAAAGAATTTAACTGGGGCACCAAATAGGAATGCCAGTGGGTCCTCCCCAAAGTAGGCTCATGCCCTTAATGCCCTAACAAATTCACATTCAAAGAGTCCATAGGCCCTAGGAATGTCATTTGGAACAAGGATTAAAGTCTTAACCACAAGAATTTACCAAAAAGAAAACAATGCATCAACCAAAATATGAACTACTGATACAATTGGCAATGAGGTGGTAAATGGAGAAAGAATGATGGTGAGAAGATAATGGAATGGAATCCCAAAAACAAGGTGGTGTATAGTCCCTTGTGTATTTTATGGTTAATGTGACTTAGTAGATCCCATTCCAAATCTGGCCTCAACAAACCACATCTAGTGACTTCGCATTAATACATTCGGCCGACCCATCCTCTTGAAGTAACAAGAATGTCTTTACCAAAGAGTCACCAACATTCCGACGAAGTAAAATATGAGATAGGAAGTGAGAAGGGGCCTCAGTTAGAGGGAACATTTTTATTTTGAGTTCCATAACTAGTGCTTGTAGCCTAAGAGATTATTTTTGGGGTGTGCTTTGAATTCTCACTATTTTTTTTATGTGTTTATATGTGAGAACCACACCATGCAAAGACTTTGTTATTTTTATTAACTCAGCTTCCTGATAATGGAGAAATGTCGAAATGGGAAGGAAAACTCAAGAAGAAAACATCCAAGCATCTAAGAGAATGGCCAACACAAATACATCAAGTTCCCTTTAAGTCACACCCTTTTCAATCCTTGAGTCCTTCCTTAGCTTGAGAAATGCCCAATCACCAATTCGTTATAGTTCTTATTAGAAAGGAACTATACATTTCCAAGCCGAGAGAGACCATAAAAATTTATGGATGTATGGATGAAGTAAACTCATTTCCTGTCATATCAAAAGAACCATACCTTAGTATCAACATCATAATCTTAAAGGTAAAAGCCAAACATTAGTAATCAATAGAAACAGTTCATACCATCATTAAAGCATTTATTGGTTGACAAACTTAACCAAATGGATAACACACACACACATACACACACACACACAAAGAAATGAAAAAGGTATAAATGATGTTGTAAAACAAAAAACAAGAAGAGTTAAAGAAATTTGTAAAACAAAAAAGTGCAACACAAAAAATTGGAAAACAAAAATGTGTAAAACCAAAAATGTGTAAAACAAAAAACTTAAAAGAACTGAGGGCCCCAATTGATCAGCATAGGTGGCCATCTCCCCCATGACTGAATGGAAAGGGAGAGATCTAAAATAATGAATGCCTATTTAAATTTTTTAGAAGTGTCCAACTTCTCCCGATTGATGTTTTCAAGTTAAGGGGTGGAAGTCGATGACGCTCATACTCCAATGTATCTATGCCTTCATTGTGGACATCAGTTGTTCCCCCAGTTCATTCCATGCATGTTGGTGGGCTGCTCTTTTANGGCCATCTCCCCCATGACTGAATGGAAAGGGAGAGATCTAAAATAATGAATGCCTATTTAAATTTTTTAGAAGTGTCCAACTTCTCCCGATTGATGTTTTCAAGTTAAGGGGTGGAAGTCGATGACGCTCATACTCCAATGTATCTATGCCTTCATTGTGGGCATCAGTTGTTCCCCCAGTTCATTCCATGCATGTTGGTGGGCTGCTCTTTTAATCAGCTATCAACTACTCGGTGTTCTCTTGCTGTGTGGTTGCTACTTACAGGCACCTTTGTATTTGAGTTTCTTGGGCACACTAGTTGCATATAGGAGATGTTGAGCATTCCTCCATGTCATCACCCTCTGAGTCACTGTATGTGATGCATGGAACTTTCTTCTTCTTGATCTTTTCATAAATTTTTTCCTTAGATATTTCCAAGGAAAGATCGTGGATCCCTAGGCACACATTGATCATGCTGAGCCATGCCCTTCCCATTATAATTGGGAAGTCCCCTTTGTTGCTGTTGACTTCTCTCACCAGGAAATCAGCTGGGTATGACCAACCACACACAATGGTAATGATGTCCTCCATTAATCCCAAGGGAATGGTGATGGACTGGTCAGCCAGCTCTAGTTGAATATTGCTCTTCTTAAGTGGAGGCAGGTTCCAGGCTTTCTACATTTCTCGTGAGATTAAGTTGACTTCGAAACTTGAGTCAAGAAGAGCCTTATGAGGTTCATTCCCAGCGACTTGGAGGTAGATTAAAGGACTTCCAGGGTCAAAGAGTTTCATGGGAAGGTGGCCTACCTTGATCCAGTTGGTAATGGTATGTGTTAACATAACTGTATGCGTTGAGCCCTATTGTTGGTTTGAAGGGAGCTTCGAAGCCTTAATTGTTGGAGGAGCGTACATAGACTCAACAGCTTGTGATTGTGAGAGCTTGTTTGGGCTTTTGGTTCTAAAGAAAGGTCTTCTCTTCTTGCAGTTGTCAGAACCAGCAGCAAGTTGAAGGTTTACAACTCTCGTAGCATTACGTTGCTGCGGTTGAGTAGGGAGTTCCCCTTGCATTGTTGGAGCAGGTGGTAGTGGAACTACCAGCGTAAGAGATGTGGATGGATTCGGAGGATGGTACATATATGGTGTGTCTTTCGAAGGAGAAGGAGTCCTAAAATACTCCCAAACTTGGTAGTGACATTGTGGAGTTGCGTGACCCATAAAGTCACTTGGAGAAACCGACTGCTGCACGTAGTAGCCATATGGGTCTGGTTGCCGGTAAGGGTATTGTTGCCTAGGTGGTGGCATCCCCCATGAATATGGGTGTTGCCACTATTGGTGTTGCCTGATAGGTTGTGGCAGAGTTCCACTTGGATAATATGTTAACAGTTGGTGGAACTGCCTTGGGTTACCTTGGGGATAAGGTAACCTACGAAGTGCTTGCCATCTGTTAAGTTTTGGGTTGAGTGCATACACCCTGAACTCCTACAAATGTCAGATTATTGGGCAACATCCCTTGGGATGGTCATATTGGCAGATCTCACATCCACCATCATTGTCTGCATCCAAATCCACAACTTCATTGGTGATAGTCATTTTTCCCTTACCCTTGTCATGTGCATGGCCTGAATCTCTCCACTTTTTCTTATCATGGTCACTACTTCGTTCTTGAGACTCCTCTACGATTTTTAGGACAGTTTCAACTTTACTATTCAAGGAGCTCCATATTTCATCTACCTTAGCCAAAACTTTGGTTGTTAGCTTTTGAAGCGGCAAGGTTTTTCTATTCACCAACTCTTCAAGTGGTGACTCATCCTCTTCCTCACAGAATCTTACTCCCTTCTTTCGGAGGGAAGGATCGTGGTTATATTCTTTTGCGCTTTCTCTTTTCCATAGCTCCCCTTCTTCTTTAGCTACTTGCTCCAACAATCGATGAATTTCGTGGGACCTAAGTTCTGATAATCTCCCTTGGGCATATGTTCCAAGGATTCTCCTAGTTTCATGTCTTAGCCCATCTATGAGGTGGCGGAGTTGATCCCGTTGTGCATAATCATGGCTCGGGCAATGATGTAGCAATGCATAATATAGGCCCATGGCAACATCCAAGGGTTCATGATTACCCTGCTTCCATCATTGGATCTGTTTACACAAGTTGGACACTTTGGAATATGTTTGGTATTTATCATTAAACAATTCTACCATTGTACTCCATCTCCTAATGGTTTCCAGCTCTAAGGACTGATACCAACTTTCTGCTTCTTTTATGAGTGTCCTAGGAAACAGCTTTAACTTCTGCTGCTTGTTTTCTATGTTCTGCAAAGCACAAGCATCGTAAAATGCCTGTAAGTTGTTCTACAGATTAGCGTTGTATCCCCCCTCAAATCATGGGATGTTATTCATATCCAATCTCTTGATCCGAGCATCTTTTTGGTGCCTTGTAGGTATTCTAATCGCCTCCGTAATATCTAACATACTCCAGGTTGCTAGTATGGGTTCGTCATGATCATCTCTCTCATGACGTCTATGATGCCTACGTGGTTCCCTATTTTCCCTTCTATGCCTTAACTCTCTAGAATGCCCTCGTCCTCTCTCTCGACTCTCTCGTTGAGGTCTCTCATCTCGCTTACCCCTATCCTCACCATTGTGCTCTTTGTAACTGCGTCCTGATGTGGAAGGAGAGGGTGAATGATGTGATGAAGGGAAAGAAGAAGGAGAACCATTGCCATGATGATTTTTCTTGCCTTCTCTTCGGTGGCTACAGCCTTGATCATGATGACGATCAGATTTCCCGTCCTTGTCATTCGTGTGTGTTCCCTCATTGAACACTCAGTATTCATGGGGATTAGAACCAGGGTTATGAATCGTGAAGCATAAGTTCTGATACCCCACCTCCTCACCATCGTTAGGAGGGGGAACATTAACTGATAGAGAACCAGTTATAATTGGGTTCACCATCTCCAATTTTGCTTAAGACATGCGAGACCCCTTTGCCCTTCAACAATGTGTGATAACTCTCCTGCTACGAGTCCCTTAGACGTTGCACTACTGTGGGATGGTAATCCCTTATGTCATAATCTTCTGCAACGTATTCAGCGTATAATTCCATCATGCCTATCTGTGCAAGAGCACGGAGGAGCATGTTAGGGACTACCCGATTTGGGGGTAACACTATATTACCTTGCAAGTCTCATCAACACAGTTGTTCATCCTGATGGAGGATAAAAGTAAAATCAAGTATATACTCATCGTGATAAGTATATACTACCTGATACTCTTGAGGAACTGGCGGTTCTCGGTTATGTATGTTAGACTGCTGACAGTCTCTTGTGTGATCCCTAGGTGGTGAAGTGCTTTTATGAGAAGAAGACGACATTGTTATCTTGTCGGTGTGCTATTGACCGTTGTTTAAATTTTCTTTTGATTAACCCTAAGGGTTCGTTTAAGCTCCCAACGATGTGAATGATTTCCTATGTTTTACTTAGCGCACACACAACTTAGTCCTGGCAACGGTGCCAATGATGAGTGGCAAGGTACCTCTACACTCAACCATACGAATATGAGCATTACACGTGTGATCCTGTCGAACTCCGCACACTAAGTGCCTACATGCTTTATGGAACACTTAAGGTTAATCGTTGGTTGTCTTCCCAGACTTACTTGTATTTGTCACGATTGTATGGTTAAGTAAGTCTGAGGTATATGATTTTCTTATCTTTTCTGTTTTATCTCCTATGCTAATGAGGTGGAGGGTGAAGAGACTAATTAACTAACTTTAACTAACTAACTAAACCTTAATTAACCTAGCATCAGTATCCATTCCCACTTACCGTTCACACCCTGAACTAATGCAACCTTCTAGGATTACCAAACACTATTCATTGCTAGGATTACCAAGTGTAACGCATGTGCTCAAAGCATTAAATTAGGAGAGAAGGGTTGAGAGAGATTTAATGAACTAATAAAGCATTTAAATAATAAATAACAATAAATAAAGTCATATTTAGCTTAGTCCATGCATTGGGTACAATATTTGCTCGAATAAAGATTTGTTCACTTTGGAGCTCTTTCTGCAGGCACATGAAAATTATTCTATCTCTTCAGAGGTAAAACTGTCCGAGCTTTGCTATGGTTTAGGCCTAAACCTCGAAACATTCGCTACGGTTTAGGCGTAAACCTCAAAACAAGGAAGAGCCGCTTCTTATTTATAAATTTGGCGACGTACGTAGTCCCATCACCATACGTCATAGATGGCTTGGAAATCTAGTCCGCCATAAAACAATGGTTCACTGACAACCTCAGCCTACGCTACAAAGACAACATTGGCATTAAAAACGATACAGAACTTCAATCATGGTGGCAAGAAATCATGAAAGTCGGCCATGCGGGTCTGCAACATGATCCAACAGCTTTTCAAAAATTGGACTCCAGCCCAAGCCTAATCAAGGCTCTCACCACCATAATCTGGAGCGCATCAGGCTACCACTCTGCAGTAAGTTTCCGCCAATATTCCTTCACCGTTTGTCTGTTAAGGTTGAAATTTCCTAGCAAACTAATTCACATTTCTTATAAATAAACTTTTTCATCCATGAATGGATGTTGCACCAGTCAAGGAAACTGGAAAAGCCTCCTCCATAATGCAAACCAGAGAAGGAGCCGGTACTGGCAATGACACAATGTTGATGGTAGAGAAGCCCCTGATAGGAGCAGCTGTCTCCACTGTGCAGCATTCCTCTCACGACCGCCTGGCATTAATGCCAGCATTTGCAAGTCCAGTCGAAGCCCCCTCAATAACTTTTCATGACTGTCACCGTCTTCTTCTTCTTTTACTGGGAGTACAGTATCTACAATGACAACGCGACCAGTGGCAGAAGGCAGTGCGGCTCTGCAGGTCTTCAGTATTTTTACACAGTCAGAGTCATTCCAGTTATGCAACACGAACTTGAGCAGTAGGCACTCTGCCCCTGGCACGCTCTCCAGCATATCTCCCGCTATATGTTCCACGCCTGGCTTCAGCAAACAATAAAAAGAAAACAACGTAAATCAAATTAAACTGCAATTTAAACTCGAATTTTATTGAGTGCATAGCCCTTTATGCTCTGGGTTTCTAAAATATTATTAAAAAAATTACTGCTCATATTTTGAATAAATCAACCAAATTTGTAATCATAATATTTCAACTACTTTTAATATAATATGCAGCTAGGATTCGTGAATTCTTTAAGGATTAGTGAATTCTTTAAGATTTCTGGGTAGGATACATACTGGAGTGTGATTAGAAGAGCATCGGATTCTCTCTACAGGTACTTTTAATTTAACTTAAATTTAAAATAATATTTAATAAATCTTAAATATAAAAGAAATCAAGAAAATATAATTTAAATATCTTATTATTTCTAATTCACATTCTGACGTATAAATCCATATGGGGTCTTTGCACATATGCTTACCTATCCAAACTTGATTTGAATCCTGAATCCTTGATTCTTTGTTTCAAGGATCCATTCATTTTGAAATTTGAAAACTGGATTATCCTTTTGGTTAGTAGAATACTAAAGTCACAAACAAGGCTGTACTTCATTTCTAAATAATTACTTTTAATACACAAAACTGGAAGTACTAAGAATCCTTAGCAATAATGGCTCTTTCTTGTAGGGTTCACATGGAAGATTTTTTCTCTTTTTTAACTTTTAAATTGTTGTTACCTTCTACTATATTTTCGTAGTTGACATGTCATATTAGCAATAATGGCTCTTTCTTGTGGGGTTCACATGGAAGGTTTTTTTAAAAAACTTTTTAATTATTGTTGCCTTCTACTATATTTTCTTAGTAGACATGTCATAAACTTCTGAAGAGTTAGAAGGTTATTGTCATTGAAAATAATTACAAGTCTTTTCTTTTTGTAAAGGTCATTAGTAAATTCTTATATTGTTATAGATGTTAGATTTGCATATATTACACATATAAGACTTAAATACCATAGAAAATCAAACAATTTTTAAAATATAAAAAGTAGAACCCCACGTTTAATATCTAAAGGTCCTATCACAAGGCTTAAACTCTCACAAACAATGTTTCTTTGTTAAATCAAAAATGTGTTTATTTATTTATTGTGTAAATGAACCTATGATAGGTCTACACAAAAAGGTAAATATAAACCATTGAACAAGAATACCATCACAGAGCCATTATGCTAAATAAGATAGCTGTAGTAAGGTTTCTTAAACATAGTGACAAGGTTCAACTACACTACACCCTATAAAACAGTAACAAACAAAGTAACAAAGGTCAATCAAACACAAGTGTACTCTGTGTGCTTAAGTACTCCGTGCGCTTAAGCCCCAGTGTACTCGACTCCGTATGTAGCGGGCCAAGAGAAAGTAAAGTAATATTTATCAATTATCGCTACCAGACCAAAAAAAAAGAAAGAAAGAAAGATAAAGCTGTTTATGCAGTGCAGGGCAGGGTACAAACCTGGGCGTTTAGGGGCGGTGGCGATAACGTGGGGGAGATCAAAGTTGAGGGCAGAGCAGATATTGGGATGCCGCTTCACGATTTTCTCGGAAATCATGCCCGTTCCACCGCCGATGTCCACAAGCGATGACACATGATTGAAGCCACCATACGACCCTGACAGCAGCGCAGTCGTATCGAGGCTGGAGACAGAGGCCATGGCCTTATTGAAGAGCTCATTGAAACGAGCATCCACAGCGTTGTACTTGAAAAGGTCCATGCCATGGGCGCGCACAAAGACCTGACCTCCGCCCATGACGCATTCATGCAAGCGGTGCCACGCAGCGAGCACCACTTTGTCATTCACCAGCAAAACCAAATCCCCCCTCGACGCCTGCCCCGGCCTTTGCACAAAGCACTTGGCCACCGCTGAAAGGCCGTACCGGGTTTCTCCCTCCACGGCGCTCTGTTGGAGTGTGAAAAAGCCCGTGACTGCCAGGAATCGCATGATTCTGCGCAGCACGTCCACTCCCTCTGCTGGTGGCGCCGGTCGTAGATGCTTTGCAATTTCTAGCACAG
>MNCI01022979.1:2060-69757 GCA_015680685.1 Gnetum montanum | reverse complement strand
ATGCTTTGCAATTTCTAGCACAGACATGGCTGCTGCTGATGACGATCCGCCTGCAGATGAGGAGGAGGAGAATATGATGTCTGGTACGTGCAGCAGCACCACCGCCTTCACAGCCATAGACTCTGCGAAAGACAAGCTTATCTTCAATGCTGCAGCCTGCCCTTGCAGAAGAATCTTTTCTGCTTGCTCTTGCTTGTGCTGCTCCAGGGCCATTTCAGATATACACAGATACCTTGGTTTGGTTTCGGAAGTACTACTGCAAATAAGGCTCTTCAGAGAGGAAATAAGTCTGGCACATTGGTTATACTCGATAATAAGTGTAACTTCATTCTGGGTGATATCTATCCGACCCGCTGTCCATCGGACAAATCTCTGTCACAGGCTATTTTTGAATTTTCATAGCTCCGCAGTTTTCATGCAGGTTGTGAGGACCGGACTTGGAAAATAATAACGGATGGCAGTGGACAATTAAAAGTTCATGGCTTAATTGATAAGTCTGTACCCGAAACCATTTACCTCATGGATTTTAAGCTTACAAGTTACAATAGTTTATTACTTTTCATTGGCTCTCATTTCTTGGGTTTACGTGTTTTTCCCTCCGTTCTTTACTTTTTCCGTTTACCTTTGTTTCTAGCTGAGCTTCTTCTAAGTTCCGGAGAGGTATAAAGTCTGCACAGGAACCGTTTATCACGTTCCCAAATTCTTTGACCAGGAAATGCTTTTAAATGACAGTTTCTGACATTTTTATTTTATTATTGGAATCGCAGAGATTCTCCGTTTGCATAACCCATTATTGGAAGGTGAGAGATGCGCCTTCACTGCCTTGTCCGTAACCCATTGTTTGATTTTCTCAAAGCAAAAATATCTCCCAGAGCATCCCCGGGCACAGCAAAGCCATGTGGGTATTGCGTTGACCAAGGAATCTTAATTTTTAAAATAAGCACTCCATCGTCTAGCCATCAATGAAAGGAAAAACGATTAGCATTAAAATTCGGTCACATGACATGCAACATACGACATCAAAGTTCCTTCAATTCTAAATAAACAGCAGTCGTCCTTTCTTTTTAAGATTTATTGAGCGTGAAGTTTAGTTTTTACGATTGATTGGTTAAGGATAAAAGTTTATAACCATCCTCGTATATAATATAATCTATATGGATCGTTGAAATTCAATAGATGTATAATGTTCATCTAACAAATTTCATGGGTTCACATGGAAGATTTTTTCTCTTAAAAGATTATTGAAATTAATTGAGTCCAATAAAGCTATGTGCTTTAAAGCAATTGGCATTATTCAAAAAGTTGTTGAAATTGAATCGGTCATAAAGTTGTTGAAATTGAATCGGTCATATAGATACGTGAGATCAAAAGTAAGTATTTAGTATTTCTTGTAAAGATTCAGCAAGGTTGGCATCTTATGGATGAGTTCTTTTTTAGATTGTGTAGATGCAAGAGTATTCCCCAAAAACAATGTGTAGAAGTCATAGGGCTAGGTTGCTATGGAAAATAAGCAAAGGCTTGCTAGGGTATCCTCCACAAATAGTGCAGAACATCATCACCGAGATGTGGTGAAAAGAATATAAAGGTTCCCCATTAGGGACAGGTGTGGGTAAAGAAATAAGTTCAATGATAAAAAGTTTAGATGGCAACATGGAACATTGGCACGCTGAATAAAAAGACTTATGAAATTACTGATACCATGAAAAGATGAAGAATCTACATTACCTACCTCCAAGAAACAAGATGGAAAGGGGAGAAAGCTAAAGATTTAGGCCAAGGTTATAAACTTTTTTATTTAGGAAAAAAAAATCACGAAAATGAAATACATATCATACTTGATTAATTTGTCAAAGATAAAGTGGTACATGTATTTCACCATGGTAATCGAATTATCACATCAAACTTGTGCTTGGAAATGAGATCATCAACGTTATCAAGGTATACCCCATAAATTGGCCTAGAAAATTCAATTAAGTAGAATTTTTGGGATTCTAAGGATCAAGTGCTTTAAGAAATTTCATAGCAAGAATGTATATTTATTGAAGGTGATTTTAATGGTCATGTTGAATCTATGAAAATGGAATATGATATGATTCATGGATGACAAGGATTTGGAGAGAGCAATCATATGAGAAATTCACTATTGCAATTTGAAGTACTTGTGACCTTGCAATTGCAAATACTTATTTTTTAAAAAAAGGCAAAACATTTAATTTTTGTCGAGAGGCCAACTACTGGTCATAGATTAGTAACACTAAATAATATTTGGTCCATAACGCTCTAAGGTGAACTTATCAATTATGTCAAAGGGAAAGCTTATTGGTTTGTTAGATATCATTTCATTGATAACACTAGCATATTTGCTCCAAATAATATATGGCTTCTATGTTTATGTCTTCTCAATATAGTACATAAGGAATAAAATTTGAAAAGGCATAGAAAAATGTATATAAGTATATATATAAACTTCAACTATGTTTTTGCAAGATTCTCTTAGCTAAATTATAGGTATATATATTAAATATATAACTAACCTAGCTACATATAAGAGTAGTATGGATAAAACACAAATTGATTATTTTGTTTGTGCAAGAGACATAGGGCTATGTGTAATGTTTGCAAGGTCATATTTGGAGAGTGCTTGCAACTCAACATCGACTAATGGTCATGGATTTATTTTAACAGATCTTTAAAAGCAACACAAGAAAAGGGACTAAATGCAAAAAATGGTGGAATTTGAAAGAAGATAATGTCACCTTATTCAAAGAAAAATTACTTCATGAAGGCACATGTAATTGGGATTACTTTGCAAATTTAATTTGTGGCCAAATGAAAAGTTGCATTCAAAAAATTGGAAAGAATATTTTAGATGAAATGAAAGGAAAAAAATTCCATTCTAGTGGAATCGTGATGGTGAAGTGATAAGTGAAACACATTATCCAAAATGAAAAATGCTTTAAGAAATAGTAGCAAAGTGGTAGGAAATAAAATAAGTTGATATACAAAATGGAAAAGGAGGCAAGCATAGCAGTTGCAAAGCCAAACATAAGGTATTAGATGGATTTTTATGAAAAATTAGGAACATAGTAATGAGAAAATCCTATTTATAAATAGGAAAAAAAATGAAGAACAAGATTTGTAAGGATATTGATAATGTCAAATATATTAAGCAACCAGATAAAATAATTTTGGTAAAAGACTAAAATTTTGAATAGGTGGAAAAATTATTTTCAAGAATTATTGAATGAAGAATTTCGAAAAGAAGACATCCAAGAAGAAGAACCAGATTTTGGTTTGGTTAATGAACTTTCCTTCTCTAAAGTGAGTATAGCCTTATGAAAGATGAAAACTAACAAAGTTGTTAAACCAAATAATATTTCTATAGAAGCTTACAAAGCATTGAGAGATATAGGAGTTTCTTAGTTGATATAATCATTTAACAAGATTTTGAAGAATGGAGAAATGTCCAATAATTGAAGAAAAAACTTTGTTGTTCCCATTCACAAAAATAAACAAGACTTCAAATTATGCAAACTATAGAAGGATGAAGTTAAAGAGAAATACTATAATGATTTGGGAGAGAGTCATAGAGTAATGTTTCAAACTTGAATCAATAGTATTAAAAATCAATATAAATTTATGCTAGGCAGAACTACTATAGAGGCTTTTTTTTTATACAACAATTGGTGCAAAAATTTAGAAAAAATAAAAATAATCGAGATGTGATCTTCATTAACTTTGAAATAACATATGATAGAGTGCCTTGAAATATTATTTGGTGGTCCTTGCAAAGGAAAAACATCCCTGATAAACATATTAAAGTAATTATGAAGGAGCTACTACCAAAAATAGAATAGCTTATGGCATAACATCTAATTTTCTAGTCATTGTAGGTCTACATCAAGAGTTTGCATGTAGCCCAAACTTATTTACCATTATTATGTTATGTTGGTAGATACAATTCAAGAAAAAAATTACTACTAAAATAGAGAAGTTTAGACATTTTATAGAATTAAAAGGCTTAAAAATTAGTAGAAGTAAGATAGAATATATGGAATAAAAGTTTAATAACAACATAAGTAGTGATGAAATAAAGTGATAATTAACGACCAAAAAGTTCCTCACTGCACATAATTTAGCTACTTAGGATTAATCCTTCAATTAGATAGTGAAATTGATAAAAATATCATAAATAGAATTAAGGCAGGATGGTCAAAATGAAGACAACCTAGTAGTGTTATGTGTGATAAAAGAATACCAATAAAATTAAAGGAAAAATTTTATAGGATTGTAATTATGCCTATTGTTTTAGATGGTTGCTTAATGTTGGGTAGTACAAAAGAGGCATAAATAAAAAATTAGTATGGAAGATATATGAATGCTTCAATAGATGTTGAATGTTACTAGAAGAGATAAACTACATAATACAAACATGGGAAAAATACTTAGAGTACCTTCTACTTCAAATAACCTATAAGAATCACAACTACGATAGTTTGGAAATATGCAAAGAAGATTAAACAATGAGCCTATAAATAAAGGTTGCCAAACCACTATTCCAAGAAAGCCAACGAAAGAAAGACTAAAACATACATGGTAAAAAATGATCAAAATGATTCAAAGAAGCTATAAGAAATAAGAATCTAGATCTTCATAGAGGAAAATGATGAACAAAAATCATATATCCAACCCCCATTTTGTTAGAATAAGGATAAGATAATGTTGACACTAAATTGGTCCAATAGATACATGTGCCTACATGCAAGTAATCAATATTATGTAAAAGAAATTACCATGCAAAAATATTATTAAATGTTAAAACTAAATTAGTAAAATACATCTAGGTTATATGGCATAATTTTAACATATGAAATATGATGGGGAGGAAAGATCTAGTGACTTGATCTTTGAATATAGGTTGTACTTAAGTGCAGAGCTATTATCTTGGTACATAAAGGTCATCAACTCCTTATTAGTTATTTAATATATAATAATGAAGAATCATCGTCAGTATATAATTCTTTCTGATCATGAATTCAAGTGAAACTACTCTATTCATTGTATAGTTCATGCATCATTGAATCAATATGTTCATCAAGAAACATTTAATATGTTTAGTTCATAGTTATTCCTCTTACAAGTCCTTATAGGTATGGCATAGAATGTTACTTTGGTAACATCTTATTATGGTAATCTTGTAAAATACTTGTTTGGCTCATCACAAGGTTTGTTATTATTACTCAATGAATAAGGTATCTATTATTTATATAAGGAAATATTATCACCTTGATAAGATTCTTAAGTTGAAAGTAAGAGTAAGAATGATTTATTACCTTTAAAATATTAACAAAATTACATTTTCATGAAAGATAAAAGACATATTAAATAAGCACTAATGGGGCAACAAAATGAATCATTTAAGTTATGGATTGCATTTGGCCAATGATTCTAGGTTTTTAAATTCTAAGTTGAGTATATGATTTAATGGTAATAATTTTTAAAAATTCTAGCTTTAATGTTAATTTTGAAGTTGTAAATATAGAAATAGTGAACTCTCTATATTTTGATATCCATTATACAAGAAATTACAAATGGGATAGTTGTGTTAAGGAGAGAATAGTAGGAGGAACTAAGTCTCTATATGCTATTAAAAAAATGCAAATTATTAGGACTATGGCCTTGGAAGGTTAGATAATAAATATTTCAAGCTATTAGTATTCCTATAGTGTTGTATGGATGTACTATATGGGAGTGAGGCCTTAGTACAAAAATTGGTAAGCTATTGAAAGGGTGTAAAAAATGTTTCTATTAGATGAATTGAAGGTGAAGGTACAAAAACCTTATCATATGTTACTTTTGAAATGTGATGAATCACAAAATGGGTTGCATCGACACATATGCGTTGATGTAGCATCTATCTTTGTTTATATAACTGCATGTACCCATTGCATTTATAGCATCTTTGGTTAGTAGTATAGCCAAACTCTTGTAGTTTATTTCTGCAAGAGTTAGAATATTTTCTACATGTCCATAGTAGGGCTTAAGATTTGTATGGATATTTATTCAAGCATTAATGCACATAGAAACTTTGGTGTGATGACAATAAATATGAGATTCTTGCAAATCCTTGCAACACTTAGAATTAGCTTAATGTTTACTTTAATGCACATTATTATTCATGCACTTTACTTTTATGTTGTTAGTTAATTAAATACACAAAAGTATGACCACCTTGAGCATAACATTAATGCTTGTAATCCCAGCAGTGTTATCATTTGGTTTGCCCAATAGCTTGACACTTGGTAACTAATGAATTTTGGTTTGTCAGGTGCTGATATCGGACCTTTGATATTGAACCCTTGTTAACTAGGTGCTGATATTAGACCCTTGTTAACCAAGTGTTGATATCATACCCCTGTTATTAGACCCCTGATATCTGATGTGTCTCGATATTAGACCCTCATTATCAGACCCTTGATATTGTAGCCATGATATCGCCTGCACAATATCATGGCCTAACAAGTGATATCGCATACACGATATTGTGGTTCCTGTGTGAGCCTATAAATACACAATGGGGTGCATAGAAAATAGTCATTTTTCAAGTCATTTTAGTGTTAGGGTAGAGTCCTTTTATCATTTTTTCCTCTTAACCCTCTCTCCCAATGCATGCCCGCAGTGTGATGATTGTAATTGTACGGCACCTTTATTCGAGCGTGATGTACTTGGACACGCACATGACCAGAAATAAAGATCGAGATTACTTCATCATTATAGCATTCACTTAGTTTAATTATTTAATTTTTATTATTATTTATTGCTTTTGTAGTTATATCTCTTCACCCTAAACTCATTAAACGTGGAATGAGTACAACTTACGAGCATTCAAGTGTGACTACTTGGTATCCCAGTAGCATACCTAGGCCATGCGCTTGGTAATCCGAGTAGTAGTTGTGCATGAGGTCCAAGATGTGTACGGATGATTAAGGAAGGGATGCTCATCACACTTAGGCTAGTTTAGATTCTCTCTCCCACTTTCTATTAGCTTAACTCTCTCTCTCCCTTTTCTTCCTAGCTTAATTAAAGTTATTTTCCATTACCTCTAGGAGTAGCACTAGGTTAGAAACTACATCATACACTTCACTCTGGACTAAACCATACGTGAAAAAGCAAATACTAGTCCAGGTGGGAAGATAGCGAACTAAAATCATCGAGTAACTATCTAGATACCACAACTGGCCTATCTGTAGAGTTCAACCAGATCATGCATGAAACAGTCGTATTCGTATGGTTGAGTGTAGGGGTACTTTGCCACTCATCATTGGCTCTGTTGCTGGGGATGGTGCTAGTTATTTAGATTAGTTACATCATGCAAGATAGCTATAAGAAAGTATTAACGATATATCTTTCAGGAAAAAAATATAAAAAATAATAATAATAATTACAATTAAATCACACACAAAGTTACAACCATGTCTCTCTTAGAAGACTATGACAATGCAACAACTGGTAAGGCAATTCATTGGAGAACCAACGAATTATATAATGATGAAGATGAAGTTTGGAGTACCCAATCTAATGTAGGGGGTCTCTTATGAGTTTAAACACAAACAACATCGTCCCAACTCACAAATGCATAACATACCTAGTGACAATGAACCCCTATTGGCCACTACAAGCCTAACAGAAATACAAGAGCTTGTTCGAATATGTTACATGCATCGTAAGGAAAGTCGTCTACCTAGGCTTGACTTAAAAAAATTTCCTAAGTTTTTAGGAGGCTATGATTTAGATCCACAACAACATTTGCGAGCCTTCTATGATGCCTGTGCATGGAACAATATTGATAATGGATAGAAAAAACTTAAGCTCTTTCCTATGACACTCATTGGCCTTGCAAAAGTATGGTATAGGTCCCTAAAACCAAAGTCAATTCGACATTGGCCAACAATGGTAGAAATCTTCAACGAAAGATATCAAACCTACGCAAGAGTGTCAGCCTTGAGGAAAAAAATCCAAGAATGGAAACAAGCACAACATGAACCCTTGAACATGGCCTTAGATAGATATTATGCATTGTTAAACAACTGCCTAGGCCATGGGTTCTCTGAGGAGAGGCTAATATACCATATCATAGATGGGCTCCGTAATGAAACAAGGGAAACCCTAGGGATGTATGCTCGAGGTCAACTATATGAACTACAAACCCATCAATTCTAAGAGCTTATTAAGTAGGTAGCAAAAGAAGAAGGAGAAATGGCTACATGGGAGAATGTTGAAAAACCTCAATAGGCCCAAAAATCAACAAGGACCCATGATTATAAAAAGGAGAAATCAACTCACCGTAAGGAGGTGGAAACATCTTTTCCAGTACTACAATCATTGGATGAAGTTAAGGCAAAGATCAATAGGATGATGGAATGGATACATGAAAAATGTGGAGAATATGCCAACATTATTGGAAGTAGAGTTATGACAACCCAAGAAACAAGACAGAACACCTTTAGACAATTAGAAAGAAGGGTTGAAGAGAATAAGAACTTAACTGCCAATCATATGTATCAATGTAACATTTTCCTGTATGATCACCCCAAGGGCCAATGCCCAATCTTGTCACATATACATGAGCATTGGGAAAGAGTGTTACATCCAAAGTTCATATAGAAATATTGTGTTTGATCATAGTGGCAACAATCCTAGTCATGGGAAAGGCCACCCCAAAACTGGTTACACCCTTCATACCATCTGAACCTAAGTGCTTATCAAGTCCAACATCCTATTTTCCCAACTGGGTCAACATCCTCTATCTTGCAACATTATTATTATTCTCCTCAATACTATCAACCCTTATCCTCACCAACAGGACCACCACCTTGGGTACCTTACACTTCTCTTCAATTTCAAAATTCTCATCCTTCACCTCCTTTTACATCGCCACCAATTGTACCTGAAGGATTTGCACCACAACATCAACCCATGAACATTACTTGTGCTTCTACTATCCACAACATCATAGGTGTCCCTTCTTTATATGTGATCATAGAAAGGGACACCATAGTTCATAAACCACTACATCTGCCAACTTCGCACAAGTCCAACACTATGGTGCATCTTTCTCTACGAACCCTATGCCTCGTGTTACCTTATCCAAGCCACCACTCAATACTCCAACAACTATGGAGCCCAATGAATATAGCCACATAGGGAGACATATCGATCCTTGCATACCATCTTATGGTCATGGGTGCCATAGTGAGTCAACTCCTTATAAATTAACTACATCTTATAACTTGGCCCACTATGTCAACTCTAATCAAGTGTGTGAACCACAATCGGGTAAGTATGATCAGGTACAAATATTTCCAGCATGCAAGGGTCCAACCTTCCATTTATTAATTCTAGCCATGCTCAACCATTTAGTTATGAGGGGTATCCCTTATTCTAACAATAGCAGAATTAATAAATGTTTTCCTTTTCTTTAATTTTACAATTTTTTGTTTTTCAGTTTTTTATCTTTCAATTTATTGTTTTGTCTTTTTGTATTTTTATAATTAATTTCATCTACAAATAAAACACTCATGTGACTCATTGGTTGAGGTGTTTTTCTATGCTATTAAGTCTTAGGTGACTAATTATTTGAACAGCGAGCCCACAACATCCATCCACCCATTCTATTAATAAGGGGTTCTATCCTAGGTACAATGATATTCCTAATCATTAAAAATTAAAGTAACCTTGTGTTTATTATACCCAGAGTAAAGAAGAGTGGACTAAGCGAGAATGGCCAGGGTGTGACATCAAGGGGACTTGTGGATTCTCTTTGGTGACATCTGTAGGAGTTATCATGCACCCATGCCTGAAAGTAGGTAGCTTCTTTAGATTAATCACTAAAAAAAAAGAGATAGCCTCTTTGGATTAAGCACTCAGAAAATAAAATAAAAGAGAAAGTAAGAAGAGTGTGCCAAAGTGGCCACCAAAAAAAAAGAAGAGAAAAGAGAAGAAGAGTGCCACAAAGCAAAATCACTCCTCCCTTGTACAAAATGCCAAGTGATCATATGCCTTGTTGTCATGGTACTCTTATGGTTGTTCATCATGGGATGAAATAATGCGATCTCACTAATTAGAGGAATGGACTTGGTCCTGATTTTTGAGAAATAGGTTAATGACACATTAATCATTCCTTACACCAAGAATTCATTGTACCCTATGTTAGTTACCTCATGTCCTAATCTTTGCAATCCCTTCTGCAATCCACCTCACCTCACTGTTCCTATAATTGGAACTCATGAATTGTGTAGTATTGAATTTATACCTCATCACGATGGAATTTACATGTGTGTGTTTTGTGAAATTAGTGTAGATTGCATTTAATCCTTCCAGTGCCTATGGACATTTTAAGGTGTGGTTATGCAAGGGAATTATAGGTTGGAACCTACTTTGGGGAGGACCCACTTGCGTGACTTTGTAATTTGCACTCATAATACATCACCACCACATCATTTTATACCCTTTAAGCAATTCATTGCCAAATCTATTCTTTCCTTTGTCATCATTTTATCAAACTTTCCTCAAAACCATTACATGTCCTTTTATGTGTCACCTAAACAAACCAGGTCTAACATTAAACTTTTAGGGCAACTTCCTTGAAAAAAATTTCTAACTCTAAAATCACACCAAGTAAAGAATTCAACCTTTATTAAAGGTAATGAGTAAGGTATGAAATAATTGAACTTCTTTCAATAACCTTACTAAAAATTGCTCTTTGTGTGATTATAGATAGACCCTAAAAGAGGACAACAAGGAGGACCTTCTCAAGGTGCAATTGAACATCTAGGAGGAGGTAGAGGCTAAGGACCTCATGTAGAACATGCGGAGCAAGAGGAAAAATCATTCATCATTCATCAGGGAAGTCCTATCACTACAAAATCTAGCCAAGAAAAAGGTGGAGAGGTTAGGGTCCAATCCTATGAAGAGGAATGATGAATATTTGTGGTATGCCATGCCAAGGCCAATCAAGTGTTCTCATAGCTATCATGTTCATGGAAAGTGTTGACTCCATCAAACATTGGAACATTAGCATGGATGGCTCACAATCCTTGGATAAAAGAGAAGAAACATTAGGCACTTCTTCAACAATATCAATCTCAAAAGCCTGAACTACAAGACAAAGGAAAGGCACCCATGGAGGAGCCATCACCACCAGGAACCACATGAGTTTCAACAAAGTTTTGTAATTCTGTGTCTGTGTCCCATCTTTGTTTTGTTCAATCCCACACTATAGCATGAATAATTTCTAGTTAGTCAATAATCCCATACCTATCCTGTGTAATCAATTGGACTCATCCTCATTTTTTTTAACTCAAGGACGAGTTGTTGTTTAGTCGTGGGGGTATGATGAATCGTGGTTTGTCAAGTGTTGATATTGGATCCTTGATATCAAACCCTTGTTAACCAGGTGCTAATATCGAACCCCTAATATCTGATGTGTCTCGATATCAGACCCTCATTATTAGACCCCTGATATTGCAGCCGTGATATTGCGTACACGATATCATGGCCTGACAAGTGATATTCCATACGTGATATCATAGTTCCTATGTGAGCCTATAAATACACAATGGGGTACATGGGAAATAGTCAGTTTAGTGTTAGAGTAGAGTCCTTTTGTCATTTTTTCCTCTCAACCCTCTCTCTCCTAGTGCATGCTCATAGTGTGATGATTATAATTATATGACACCTTTATGTGAGTGTGACGTACTTGGACACACACATGACCAAAAATAAAGATTGAGATTACTTCATCATTCCAACATTCACTTAGTTTAATTATTTAATTGTTATTATTATTTATTAATTTTGTAGTTAATATCTCTTCACCTAAACTCCTTAAATGCAAAATTATTATGACTTAATCACAAGCATTCAAGTGTGCCTACTTGGTATCCCTATAGCATACCTAGGCCATGTGCTTGGAAATCCCAGTAGTAGTTGTGCACGAGGTCCAAGATGTGTATGGATGATTAAGGAATGGATGCTCATCGCACTTAGTCTAGTTTAGATTCTCTCTTCCAC
Organism: Gnetum montanum; assembly: GCA_015680685.1. Lineage (NCBI taxonomy): Eukaryota > Viridiplantae > Streptophyta > Gnetopsida > Gnetales > Gnetaceae > Gnetum > Gnetum montanum. The sequence continues at coordinate 57,685 of MNCI01022979.1, read as the reverse complement.
TTCCTATTAGCTTAACTCTCTCTCTTCCTTTTCCTCCTAGCTTAATTAAAGTTATTTTCCATTGCCTCCAGGAGTAGCACTAGGTTAGAAACTACATCATAGACCTCACTCTAGACTAAATCATACGTGATAAAGCAAATACTAGTCCAGGTGGGAAGATAGTAAACTGTGATCAGCGAGTAACTATCTAGATACCACAACTAGCCTATCTGTGGAGTTCGACCGAATTGTGCGTGAAACAATCATATTCGTATGGTTGAGTGTAGGGGTACCTCACTACTCATTAGTAACCCAATAGCATTGTAACTAGTTTAGGATGTGTACTGCAAGTGGGACTAGATATTTGTATTAGGAAATAACTAAAGACATTAGATAGCTATAAGATTAATTTAAAATTTCTTTCTTTCTTTTACACTTAGGAAAAAGTAAATAAAAATATAAAATCCATAAAAATCATATGCCTTGGTTTACACTTAACCATACACTTGCACTTACACAAGTATAGCTAGAAAGACAACGATCACGTCCTTAATTTACTACCTTGTCTATTACGTATTTGGAGAGCTAAAGTCCATAGAAATCAACTGAATCACTAGTAACCTCTTGTGATTCATATGGTTGGGTATAGGGGGTACTTGTCACTCATCATTAGTGCCATTTTCAAGGGCTTTAATTAGCAAAGTGTGCTATTTAGGAAGCATAGTGAAATCATTTATAGGCATTGTATAAGGAACTTAATTCTAACATAATTAAAAACAAAGAAAATAATAATAGTACACTATTTTTCTTAATCATTAATATGGATTCCTCTCGCAGGGAAGACTCTCCATCATCGATTATGGATGATTTCACTTAGCAAAGGTAAGAAGGCCATAGGATTCTAGTGCCCTAATAATTTAAGATGGTCTACATGCATATGGATGCCTATAGTCTAGACTTCACCTTCATCTTACAACAGGATGAACAACTGTAGTAGAGGGACATGGAAGGTAACATCATGTTGCCTTTCAAGTAATATGTTTCTAAAATTATCTTGAACAATCTTATCTAACTAGGAATTGCAGGACTCAATTTTGAGTATGAAGTACACAACCATGCCTATTGGAATTATCATTTCATAGAGACACAGAAAAGAAAAGATTGGAAAATGGAAGTGCGATATGAGACCTCAAAAGGGAAACAAGGCTCTGTCCACTTACTCTTGTAGAAACAAAGAAAGCCAGGACTTCTTTTTAGGTGCCTCCAAAAACACAAATTCTCCTTCTCTCTTTGATGGGGAGACCCTTAACTAATGGTTGTAGTTAACCACGGAAAACTTTGATTTTGGGAAGAATGGATCATAAGATCAAGGGATCTCAAAAGACAGTAGCCAAGGCAGGAGCAATGAGAAGCATCAAGAATAGGAAAAACATGGTGATTGGGGTAGGGATCAAACAAGAGGAAGTAGTAAGCATAATTTTGATGTAGGTTCCCCTTCCTCTTTGTCTTCTTCATCCTCATCATCTTCCTCCTCTAAATTTAATCAGAGCTATAGAGGTAATGACAACTATGATGGAGATGAATGGTAGGATTGGGATGATTATAGGTACCACTGTATGATAGAAACTATGGGCATGAACAATAGGAAGATGATTATTCCAAAGAAAGAAGGGATAATAGGACTCATCATAGGCTGCATGGCCATGAAAATGGTCACCAAGACCACTATGATTATGACAAGCCCCTGCTAGCAACAAGAAATATGCTAAACATTATAGAGGTTGCAAGGATACCAACAAGGTACATGAAGGATAGCCAAGTAAAATGGTTGGATATGAATAATATCTCTAAGTTCAAATAGAAGAAAATTTAGATCCAAAAAATGACTTGCAAGCCTTTCAAGATGCATGTGCCTTTCAAAACATCAAAAATAATATAAGAAAAAGCTAAAACTATTTCCCAAGATAATCATCAAGGAAGCAAAAATCTAGTCCTAATCCTTGAAATTGGAATCCATTCAAAGATGGAATTCGATGCTTGAATTGTTCAATGGCAAGTATCAAATGTCTTCTTGAGTGTCCAACTTGAGAAGGAAAATATAAGGATGGAATTGGAGCACTAATGACTAGGCTATGGCTATTCCGAAAAGGGATCAACTAAGTCACATCATAGATGGACTCCAAACTAAAATAAGAAGAACTCTTAGGATTTATGCCCAAGAGAGGTTACTGGAGTTAAAAGCCCATTAGATACAAAGGCTCATTGAGCAGGTAGTTAAGGAAGAGGGTGAGTTGAAAAAATATGAAAGTGTGATGGAGTTTAACAAGGATCCTTCTCTGTGACAATCAGGATGGGACATCACTTGATGAAGTGGTGTAGAGGAAAACCTTGTTGATACAAAAAGTTATCTTTGAAATATTGGCCAAGGTTGATAAATTGTGGGACTTCTTGGATGAAAAATTCTAAATTGCTATGAGAATTACAAAGGAGAAAAGAGATTAAGGAGTTAGTGGCTATGATAGAAGGAAGAGAAAAATGGTTGAACATGACCATAATAAGGCTAAGGGCAAAGCTGCAATAGTTGAGGAGGTTGTAGATTCTAAGTCAAATGATGGTGAGTGTGAGATATGCCAATATTAACATCCTAAGGGATGTTTCCCTATTGTGTGACACTTGCAAGAATCTAGGGTGTATACTTTAAATCCCAATTGATAAAACACTAAGCACCCTCAAGGTTGCCTTATCCACAAGGCAACTATTGGTAGCTATTCCATGATAAAATGTACTATCTAAGTGGAGAATTGCTACACCCTCATGAGCAATACTAGTAGTGGCAACACCCATAGTCATGAGGGATTCCATATCTAAGGTAGAAATACCCTTATCACTAGCCACATCCATATGAGTACTATGTTCAATAATCCATCTCTTCACATGACTTTTTCAGTCATGCTTTCTTGTAGAATCACTACTACCCTCCTGAATATTATAGATCATCATCATCAACAGGGAAGTCTTCATTTCATTCTATCCTCATCCACACTTTTCCACTCATGCACATCCACCTTCAACTCCTCTACCACCTACTCAATCCATGCAAGGTGAAATACCAACCTAGCCATAGCAAAGAAATTCTATGAGGATTGTAAACCTATAACTTCCTTCTCGACTGAGTGGTTCTAGAGCTAAGCCTTGTGAAAGATCCTTTTTTAGAACCAACAATTCCACAAAGCCCTCATAGATAGTTATGGTCATGAACCTTTCTCCTACCTTCTCTACAACATCCATCATGAATCCTTCAAACCAAAACACTCCCCAACTACATACCATCATGCTGATCCACATGGTTACTAATTGGATTAAGGTTGACCATCTTCCTAGGAAGAGATCTAATCCTAGGATTCCCCTTATTTATTTACAAATTACCAAAATGAATTGTATAAAGATCTTTTGGACTTAGGTTCTAGAGTCAATTTGATTTTACAAGAGATGTACAAGTCTGAAAGTTGCCTCCTTTAAAAGAGAGAAATATATTACTACAATTGGTTGACCATACCATCATTGCTTCTTTGGGATTAGTTGAGGACATTATAACCATAGTATATGGGTGGTCATATCCTATCAACTTCTTGGTGATCTATGTGAAGAATGCTATGGGGACTTTTCAATCATCATGAGAAGAGCATGGTTAAGTACAATTGATGCATGATGGGGGATAAGAGATCTCTCCGTGAAGGTTTCCAAGGAGAATGAATTTAGAAAGGTTGAAAAAAAGTTTCTTTCATGCATCACATATAGTGACACATGTGCCATTATGTGCAAAGATTATGGACTATAAAGAGTACATCCCTTAAAGAATGAAGTTAGTGTGCTAGCGTTGCTGAAATTCAAAGGTGCATGTACATGACAACCACTAAATAGAAGGATACCTAGTGGCTGATAATTGAAAAAGAAGCTATATCTGCAATGTGCATGAAACTAGCTGAGAGCATCATAAGCTCTTACATGAAAAGCATGAATCGAGTGGAGAAAATCCATTACCAATTCTCTAATAAACAAGGAGAAATCAACTGGAAAGAGTTGGAGATCTTGAAAACCTTCAAGCAAGAGTCCTTTGAGTTAAAGGCTCTACTAGCATGCATGGAGTATGCATTTTTAAATAATGGAAAGCTAGTTATCATCAATGCTATGCTTGCTCTCAAATAAAAGAAGAATCTATTAGGTATTATTAACAAATGAGCAATAACCTTTTCTTGGTCATATCATGATCTCACTAGGATTAATCCAAGGATATGCCAGCACATAATCTATACCAATCCCTCCATCAAACTTAAGAGGTAGTCATAGAGATGCTTGAACCCTAAGCTAAAGCATACCATCAAGGATGAGATTAAGCAACTTCTCAAGGTGGGGTTCATCTACCCCATTGCAATAGTGAATGGATTATCCCACTTGTTATAGTGCCAAAGAAAGGAGGCAAGTGAAGGATCTATATTGATTTTAGGCTATTGAATATGGCAACTTATAAGGATCACTTTCCATTACCATTTGTGAACCAGGTGGTAGATACCATAGCAAGGCATTGCTATTACAACTTTCTGTATGATTATAGTGGCTATAACCAAATCTAGATTACACTAAAGGACTATGAAAAAACAAAATTCAAAAGTCCCTAGGGGACTTTTACAAACAAGAAAATACCTTTTAACCTATGTAATGCTCCTGCTACCATGCAACATTTGGTCCTCAACATCTTCCAATAGTAAATCAGTAGTAGGGTAGAAGTCTTCATGGATAACTTCTTCACCCATGGGACTACATTCCAACAAGCCATGGAATATCTGGATAAAGTGTTTCAAAGATGTATGGAGATCAACTTAAGGCTCATTTAGCAAAAGAGCCATTTGATGGTCCAAAAAGGCATTGTCTTGGGACATCAGATTTCAAAGGAATCACTAGACAAACTAAAATGGTTAAAGATGTGAGGTAATTCCTTGGACACACTGGTTATTATGGGTGTTTCGTTGAGAACTTTTCAAAGATTTCCAAGCCATTGGTGGAGTTGACAAAGAAAGATGTACCATTTATCTAGACTAAGGAATGTGAGCATGCATTCCAGCAACTCAAGTAGAATCTTGTAGAAACTTCCATGATATAAGCACTGGACTAGTTTAGACCATTACATATCATGATAGATGAATCAAAATATGCTTTAGGGGATGTCCTAGCATAGATGGATAAGCAAAAATGTTCATACTCCATCCACTATGCCAATAAGAGCATTGTGAATGCACAACTTAACTGCACCACCTTCGAAAAATAGCTAATGGTGGTGGTGTATGCATTGGAGAAGTTCAGGTACTATGTGATTGAATATAAAGTGTTTGTACACACAGATCATAGTACTATCATATTACTCATGAATAAACCAATGGTGAGTCCCCATGTCATATGATGGTTGGCAATCCTTCAAGAGTTTGATCTCACAATGGTGGACTACAAAGAAACCAAGAATATGATTGCTGATGAGTTGTCTTAGTTACGATTGGATAACAAGGAGAAAGAGAGTCCACTCTAAGAATAGTTTCCTAATTAACTCCTCTTTATTAGTGCTATAAATGAACAAGATCCTAAAGGCATGAACTAGTAAGGAAACATCCTCTCCTATCTACTCACATAAGAGATGCCACAAGAGTGGGACCACAAGAAGAACCAATAGTTTGGTCCTCAACATCTTCCAATAGCAAATCAATAATGGGGTGGAAATCTTTATGGATGACTTCTACACCTTTAGGGCTACATTTGAGCAAGCCTTGGAACTTTTGGAGCAAGTGATTCAAAGGTGTGTGGAGACCAACCTAAGGCTTAATTGATAAAAGAGTAAGTTGATGGTCTAAGAAGGTGTTGTCTTGGGGCACTAAATTTCAATGAAAGGGATCGAGATAAACCTAAAAAAAGGATCATCCAAGAAATTACCATATAGCCTGAAATGGTTAAAGATGTAAGATCATTCCTTTGACACACTAGTTATTATAGGAATTTTATTGAGAACTTTTCAAAGATTTCCAAATTGTTGGTGGAGCTAACAAAGAAAGAAATGTCATTTATCTACACCAAAGAATGTAAGCATGCATTCTAGTAACTCAAGTAGAAGCTTGTAGAAACTCCTATTCTACGAGTACCAAACTAGTCCAAAATATTCCATATCATGATAGACACATCAAACTATGGATTGGGGGCCATGTTGACATAGATGGATGAGTAGAAACATCCATACTACATCTTCTGTGCTAGTAGGAGCATTGTGGATGAAAACCTTAATTACACCACCATTAAAAAAGAGTTTATGGTAGTTGTGTATGCATTGAAGAAATTCAAGTACTATGTGCTTGGATATAAAGTGTGTGTGCACATGGACCATTATGTTATTTGGTTCCTCATGAATAAAATAGCAGTGAACCATCGTGTCATACAATTGTTGGTATCCTTTAAGATTTTGATCTCACAATGGTGGATCACAAAGGAATTGATAATGTTGTTGATGAAAAATTGTCTAAATTATGATGGAAAATGAGGAGGAAAGTCCACTCTCAAACCAATTTCCTGGAAAACTCCTCCTTGTTGGTGCTATTAATGAACAAGATCTCAAAGGCATGAACTCTAAAGGCAACATCCTCTCCAATTTGCTCACATAGAAGATGCCACAAGAGTGGGACCACAAAAAGAAATAATAGTTTGATCCTTAGCATCTTCCAATAGAAAATTGGTAACAAGGTGGAAGTATTCATAGATGACATCTCCATCTATGGTGCTACATTTGAGTAAGCCTTGGATCATCTAGAGGAAGTGCCTCAAAGATTTATGAAGATCAACCTAAGGCTCAAGTGGAAAAGAGCCATATGATGATCTAAGAAGGAATTGTCTTGGTGCACTCGATGTAAATGACAAGGATATAGGTAAACTTTAAAAAAAAGTAAGGATCATCTAAGGAATCATGAAATAGCCTAAAATGGTTGAAGATGTGAGGTCATTCCTTTAACAAACTAGTCATTATAGGCATTTCATTGAGAATTTTTTTAAAGATTACCAAACCATTGGTGGAGTTGATAAGAAAAGATGTGCCATTTATTTGGAACAAGGAATGTAAGCATGAATTTCAACAAATTAAGTAGAAGCATGTAGAAACTCCTATTATATGAGCACCAGACTAGTCCAGACCATTCCATATCATGATAGATGCATCAAAACATGCCTTAGGGGTAGAAACATCCATACTACATAGAAAAAGCATTATGGACACACAACTTAGCTAAACCACCACCAGAAGAAAGCTAATGAAGGTGGTGTATGCATTAAAGAAATTCAAGCATTGTGTGCTTGGATATAAAATTTTTATGAACAAGGATCATAGTTGTATCTAATTCATCATGAATAAACCAACGATGAGTCCATGTGTCATACAGTGGCTAGTGATCCTTTAGGAGTTCAATCTCACAATGGTGGAATACAAAGGAACCAAGAATGTGGTCACTAACCACTTATCTTTGTTACACTAGGAAATCAAGAAGGAGAAGAGCCCATTGTTAAACTAGTTTCCTAGTGAAATCCTTATCAATGGTGCTATCAATGAACAAGATTCCAAAGGCATGAATTGGTATAGTAACATGCTCTTCTATAGGCTCACATACAAGATACCATAGGAGTGGAACTACAAGAAGAAACAACAATTTTTTCTTAAGAATCTTCCAATAGAAAATTGGTAGTGAGGTGGAAGTCTTCATGGATAACTTCTTTACCTATGGGGCTAAATTTGAGTAACCCTTGGACCATCTAGATCAAGTAATTCAAAGATGTGTGAAGACCAACCTAAGGCTTAATTGGTAAAAGAGCCATCTAATAGTCCAAGAAGGCATTATCTTAGGACGCTAGATTTCAACAAAAGGGAATAAGGTAGACTTGGAAAAGTAAGGGTCATCCAAGCAATCATAAAATAACTTGAAACGGTTAAATATGTGAGGTCATTCCTTGGACACATTGGTTATTATAGGTGTTTCATTGAGAACTTTTTCAAGATCATCAAATCATTAGTAAAGTTGACAAAGAAAGTTGTGCCATTTATTTAGACTAAAAAATTAGAGAAACTCAAGTAGAAGCTTATAGAAAATCCCATTCTATGAGCACCATATTGGTTCAAAATGCTCCATATCATGAAAGACACATTAAACTATGCCTTGGGGGACATGTTGACATAGATGGATGAGTAGAAAAATTCATACTAAATCCATTGTGTCACCAGAAGCATTATGGATGCACAACTTAACTACACTGTCACAGAAAAAGAGTTAATGGTAGTGGTGTATGCATTGGAGAAATTTTAGTACTATGTGCTTGGATACAAAGTGTTTGTACACATAGACCATAGTGCTATTCAGTTCCTCATGAATAAACCAATTATGTTCCCTCATGTCATATGGTGGCTAGTGATCCTTCAAGAGTTTGATCTTAGAATGGTGAACCGCAAATGAACTGAGAAAGTGATCATTGATAATGTATCTCAATTATGATGGGTCAACAAGAAGGAGGAGAGTCCACTCTCAAAATAGTTTTCTAATGAACTCTTTTATGATAGTGCTATTAATGAACAAGATCCCAAAGACATGAATTGGTAAGGCAACATCCTCTCCTATGTGCTCACACACAAGATACCATAGGAGTAGGATTGCAAAAATAAACAAAATTTTCATCCTCAACATCTTCCAATAGTAATCAGTAGTAGGGTAGAAGTCTTCATAGATGACTTCTACACTTATGGAGCTACATTTGAGCAATCCTTGGACCATATGGAGTAAGTGTTTTAAAGATGTATGAAAAGGAACTAAAGGCTCAATTGTTAGAAGAGCCATTTGATGGTCTAAGAAAGCATTATCTTGGGGCACCAAATTTTGATGAAAGAGATAGAGATAAACCATTAAAAAGTAAGGGCCATCCAAGGAATCAGTAGACAACCCAAAATTATTAAAGATGTGAGGTCATTCCTTTGACATACTAGTTATTATAGGCATTTGAATGAGAACTTTTCAAAGATCATCAAACCATTGGTGAAGTTGATAAAGAAAGATGTATCATTTATTTGGACCAAGGAATGTGAGCATGCATTCTAGCAACTCAAAACGAATCTTGTAGAAACTCCCATTGTACGAGCACCAAACTATTCATGAGCATTCCATATCATGATAGACACATCAAACTATGCCTTGGGGGTCATGCTGACATAAATGGATGAGCAGAAACATCAATACTACATCCACTATGTTAGCAAGAGCATTGTGGATGCACAGCGTAACTACATCATCATTGAAAAGGAGCTAATGGATTGGTGGTGTATGCATTGGAAAAATTTAGGCACTATGTGCTTTGATATAAAATGTTTGTGCACATGAATCACCCTGCTCTTTGGTTCCTCATGAATAAACCAAAGGTGAGCCCTTGTGTCATACAATGACTAGTGATCCTTCAAGAGTTTGATCTCATAATTTTTGACTGCAAGGGAATTGAGAATGTGGTTGTTGATCACTTTTCTTGGTTACAATGCCATAGCAAGAAGGAGGAAAGCTCACTCTCAGACTAGTTTTCTAATGAAATTTACTTTGCTATTACTGTTAACGAACAAGATCCCAAAGGCATCAACTGATACAACAACATCCTCTCCTATTTGCTCACACAAGAGATGCCACATGAGTGGAACCAAAAGAAAAAATAATAGTTTGGTTCTTAGCATCTTCTAATTGTAAATCATTAGTGGGTTGGAAGCCTTCATGGATGACTTCTCCACCTCCAAGGCTACATTCAAGAAAGCCTTGAACCATCTAGAGCAAGTGCTTCAATGTTGTGTGGAGACTAAACTAAGGATGAATTACCAAAATAGTCATTTGATGGTCAAAGAAGGCATTATCTTGGGGCACTAGATTTCAATGAAAGGGATCTAGGTAGGCTTGGAAAAAGTAAGGGTCATCTAGTTAATCATCAAACAACATGAAATGGTTAAAGATGAAAAGTCATTTCTTGGACATACTAGTTATTATAGGTGTTTCATTGAAGACTTTTCAAATATTGCCAAACCATTGGTGAAGCTAATAGAGAAAGATGCACTATTTATCTAGGCGAAGAAATTCAAGCATTTATTCCAACAACTCAAGAAGAAGTTTGTAGAAACTCCCATTCTACAAGCATAATACTGGTCAAAACCATTCCATATCATGATAGATGCATTAAACTATGCCTTGGGTACCATGCTAACATAGATGGATGTGGAAAAATGTCCATACTAAATCCATTATGTAAGTAGGAGCATTGTGGATGCACAAATTAACTACACCACCATTGAAAAATGGCTAATGATGGTGGTGTATGCATTGGAGAAATTCAAATATCATGTGCTTAGATATAAAGTGTTTTTGCACATCAATCATAGTGTTATCTAGTTCCTCATGAATAAACCAATGGTGAACACTTGTGTCATATAATGGTTACTGATCCTTCAAGAGTTTGATCTCACAATGGTGAACCATAAAGGAACTAAGAATGTGGTTGTTGACAACTTGTCTTAGTTATGATAGGACAACAAGAAGAAGGAGAGCCTACTCTCAAAATAGTTGTTTGATGAACTCCTTTTTGCTGGTGCTATCAATGAACAAGATCCCAAAGGCATGAATTAGTACAATAACATCCATTCCTATCTACTCACACATAAGCAATATTGCAAGAAGAAATAGCAGTTTGGTCCTCAACATCTTTCAATAGTAAATCGTTAGTGGGGTGGAAGTCTTCATGAATGACTTCTTCACCTATGGGGCTACATTCGAGTTAGCCTTGGACCATTTGGATCAAGTGCTTTAAAGATGTGTAGAGATCAACTTGAGGCTTAATTAGAAAAAGAGCCATATGATGGTCTAAGAAGGCATTGTCTTGGGGCATCAGATTTTAATGAAAGGGATTGAGGTAGACTCGGGCAAAGTAAGGATCATCCAAGGAATTACTAGATAGCCTAAAATTGTTAAAGATGTGAGATCATTCCTTGGACATGCTAGTTATTATAGGCATTTCATTGAGAAATTTTTAAAGATCACCAAAACATTTTTGGAGCTAACAAAGAAAAATGAACCATCTATCTAGATCAAGAAATATGAGCATTCACTCAAGCAACTCAAAAAGAAGCTTGAAGAAACTCCCATTCTATGAGCACCAGATTGGTCTAGACTATTCTATATCATGATAGATGCATCAAACTATGCCTTGGAATCTGTGTTGACATAGAAGGATGAGTAGAAACATCCATACTACATCCACTATGCTAATTAGAGAACTATGGGTGCACATCTTAACTACACCACCATTGAAAAATAGCTGATGTATGTGGTGTATGCATTGAAGAAATTTAGGCATTGTGTACTTGAATATAAATTGTTTATGCATGAAAATCATAGTGCTATTTGGTTTCTCATGAGTAAACCAATGATGAGTCCCTATGTCATATGGTGGCTAGTGATACTTCAAGAGTTCAATCTCATAATGGTGGAACACATAGGAACTGAGAATGTGGTTGCTAATTACTTATCTTGGTTATGATGGGACAACAAGGAAGAGGAGAGCTCACTCTTAGAATAATTGATGAAATAAAACTTGCCACCAAACTAGAAAACAAGATAGGCCATCGCAAGGAGGTAGAGGCATGGTTAATTGCTCATCATGACCATTCTAGATTATCCCTAGAGGATTTCCAAGTGTTGGAACCAAGGGAATCTTACCCCTTATTTTGATCTTATGCCTTCCCTAAGCTATTGTCATAGAAGAAGGTGATTGGGATTGCCCAAACATGGACCATGATGAAGGCCTTAATGAAAGATGCTTGGTTCAACTAGGCTACTCACTTGGCCTCTAGGTTGTAGGATAAAATCCTCAAACTTTGCAAGGATATTTCCATAATATGCCACATGCACTTTGCATTCTTTGTAGCATATTTGAAGAGATTTTTAGAGTTCTTGATGATGAGAAAGGATGGGTGATGGATGAGCCAAGACCCATGCCAAATCTCTAGGTCTTGGATAAAATACATTTATCCAACCATGCAAGCCTAGAACCCACCAGAGGATGTTGGGGAGTCATTGTCAATTACCATTAAGGGACTTAGTCGTAAGTATTGTGCTTTCCCTAATAGCATGGGTGTGGAGCCTCATGTTGAGTGGTCCAACATTGAGAGGGTTAAGGTGTCGCATGTTGAAGTTGATCAGGTAGCTAGAGCTAAGTTGAAGTGGCCCATGCTAGAAGAAGCAACACCAGCCACTAAGCAACCTTCTAAGAGAAGGCTTATAATAAAGTTTGGTTGAACACATGGGATAGTTATAAGTAAATTCTAATTTTGGTTTGTGCTTAGGCTATTCTATGTTTTACATTTTAAGATTTTAAGGTTTTGAGGTTGTAAGGATATAAGGTTGCTATTTTGTCAAGTTATTTTAATGTTTTTTTGTTTATCATTCTTGTAGATAAGCAACAAGAATTGGCAACCCAACTCATAGTAGTAGTGGAGGAGTAGATGCACATAGAAGACACACACCTATAGCAAAATGAGGAGGATGGGTTGGCCAACGTGGTGTTGGATGACCTAGATGCCTTATTTGATAAACCATTATCAGGGAAACCTCCCATCGTCATCCTAAAGGAGGGGGAGCCAAGTATGCTCATGATTTTATGTAATTTGTTACATTTTATTATTTTTATAATTATATTTTCTTCTAACTGTTCATTGATTATTATTCTTGTTGTAGTTCTTGAGCCCTAGGTGGAAGCCTATACCTTGACATTTTGCATGAAACCATGGGTTGAGGTTTTAGAAAAATGGAATTCATGCATGTAGCTAAGGACATCATTGATCGATTACAACAAGTTGCATCCAAAATTGGTAAGAAATCCATTTTATTTGGCTTTACTTATTTTATATTTGTTCTTCATGGATATTTTAGTTATATGCTTTTGTTATGGTTACTTTTGTTGTATATTGTTCTTACTTGTATGTTTCATGATTCTATTATATGAAGTGCCTAAAGTTGCATGGGATCCTACGAGTGACATGGATATTAAATCCTTGCCTTAGCTCCCTCATGAGGTGCAACATGTACCCCAAAAGTGATATGAAACTATCACTGCTCTTGTAGTTTCATGTGAAAAAACCTTGTGGGAGTTTCAAAGGTCCAATGAATTCCTATGGGAGCAAGTTGTGGTCTTAAAGGATGAAAACAAGAGGCAAGCCCAGATAATCACTGATCTCCAAAATTGTAAGGCCTTTGTGGAAGCCCAAGTGGCTAACACTAGGATCTTGTGAACCAATGAGATCACATGAATCCACTACTGGAACATCATTCATGACAAGGATGCCCTTACCAAGGAGATGTAAAAGTAGTGATTACAGATGAACCTCATGCAAAGCCAAGGATTGGAAAGATTATTGTGCGTAGGTCCTAGAGTGGGAATAGGAAAAAAGAGATCATAAAAAATGTACAAGGCATATCTAAAGTGGCTAAAAGGGAATACTATGAAAAAATGCAAGATGAAGCTAGTCAAAAGTGCCTACAAAGTATTTGAAGGTGCTCTCACGATTGCTAAATCCTCTACTCCTCAAGTTTCCACTAGTACAAGTGAGGCTTCTATGGCCAAAATGTCATGAGAGCTACTTACATGGACATAGGTGGATGAGAGTAGCATTCTCATGGGAATTAATCTTGGGGATGTTTATTGGGCCCACATGATAGAATACTAGATCCTCCATCATTTGGAGGTTGGCCTTCAACATCTTTTCCCAAAGTTCTTCATGCCAGATTTTCCATAGGTTTGTTTGTTTTATTTTTTCTTTTGGTTTTATTATGTTTTAGTTTTTCTTAAGTTATTAACTTGTTTTTGCTATGATCTGATTACTAATTAGTTTTGTGTTGTTATGTTACAGACAGCAAATGATATCAATGGCCCCTATGGTGAGCATGGGAATGACACCCTACTTCCTCCTCCATATGCCCCTTAGCATTGCCAATTGTCCATTTTTAGTTGTTTCTTGTTGATGACCATTTGATGCTAATGTTAATGTTGATGGCTAGTGTTAGCCAAGGTTTTAGTTGTGGACCATTATTTATTGTTTGAACATTTTGCCACACAATGTGGTTATGGCTACTTATGTTGTAAATGTTTTAATTTTATTTTATGTTTTGGTTTTTGCTATATTTTTTTTGGCATTATGATCTCATTCATATTATGGTAACATAGTTTTATTTTATAAATGTTGTTCATGACTACATTAGCTAACTTGGTTATAACATTGTAATGTAATAAAATGGTAGAGATGGCTAGGTAATAAGGCTGTAAACTAAAATGAAAATAAGTTAAAAGGTTGTTTGCCAGTTTTAGACCATGGAAGGCCATAGGAATTGCCAATTTTAGTTAATGGTGGGCCATTAGATGTTTACTAGTTTAAGGCCTTAGCAAGTCATACATTCTTGCCTATTTTAGGCCATGGTAGGCACCACATTCTACAAAGGGAAACATAATTTTTGTCTATTTTATGTTTTAAAGTTTTTATGGGAATTTTACATTTATCATACTAAAAAGAAAAGAAAAGAAAAGGTTATAATAAATAGGAATACAAAAAAAGGTAAACTCCTAGGTGTTATGTAAATTAAAGTTTAACATAAAGAAAAAAAATGGCATAAATAGGAAACATGTAAACTAGATTAATGGGTTGTAAGTACATATGGTTACAAGGTCATAAGTGCATAGGGTAGGAGGAGGATCAAGGGCATACATCGCTTGTACAAATGTTTCCTAATCTTCAAAATATTAGGAAATGTATGTAGTCTATTTTGTACAAGTTTGTATTCCCTATCTTCCACGCGAACAATGTTAAAGGGGAGCTCTTCTCATAGTACATTCCTTGGTCCATCAGTGTTGTTTTTAGCCTTCTCCACTCCATTGAGTTGCTTGACTTTGTGGCTAGGAGTTTCTTTCTAAAACTTCACTTCTTATCCCTACTCTACATCTACGTTGTTAACCACTAGGGGAGCCACATCATCACCATTAATGATAATTTCACCTCTCTTGTAAGGCAAGTGAAGTTCTTGATAGATGGATGAAGAGAAAGCTTGTAATTGAGCTGGCCAAGGCCTTTGTAGAATAAGGTTGAATCTTGGTATTTCCTCCACCCCTAAGAAATTAGAAATTATGGGGAATTTCTCCCTTGCCACAAAGTCTAAGGAGATAGACCCCTTGACAACAACCTATGATCCATTGAAGGATTTAAGAGCTAATGTTGACGTATGTTGTATATGTTCAATTAGGTCTAAACACTTAACTATGGTATAAGGGATGATGTTCATTATGACTCCAACATCTATGTGCACTCTCTGCACTTTGTATTATCCTACCCATATCATTATAAAAAGGGAAGTCTTGGTCACCTTGCTATTTTTGGGACTGGTTTTGATTTTGTTGTCACAAAACACTAGTAATGTTGACTTCAACTCCCTAGGTGAAGATGACACCATCATCACATGGATGGATTCTTCATTACTAGGAATGTCTTCACTAATAGGGATGGAAGTCAACATCTTAACTAACCCTTCACAGTGCATAGCAGAAGTCAGGACTAGGCCATATAAGCTAAGGATTGTATTTTTTTTGTTTGAGTGATTCTTTAACCTATTCCATCATACTTAGGAAGTATTTTTTATTAGCCATGGTCTTGTCACCCCTATTGTTTTTAACTTCCTCCATGTGCCCCAAAATCCATACTTCATGTTTTGGTTGTTGTTGTAGCTTCTCCACTTTTCCTTTCCCTTTGGGTTCAAGATCCTTCTATGGTTTGCTAGTTGAAGTAGCCTAGGTTGGAGAGGTCATGGATATAGATAAGATGGGAGTGGGCTTCAATGGGGCCACTTCCTTCCATGCATTAGTTTTCTTATCATTCTTGTTTTTAGGCTTTTGCACAAGCTTCTTCCATTCTTTGCTTGGTAACTTTTTGTTGTTATTGTTTGGTTGTAAGAAAGAAGCTGTTGCATTAGCCATCATAGGGGATTGTTGTTTTGTTGTGCAAGTGGACTTGATTAGAACAAACTAGGGTGCTCTAATTATGAAAGGCAATTTGAAGGACATTGGAGATCATATGCTTATAATAAAGGAGGTCATTGAACTAGTGGAAGTTTAAGGGCCCCTTTCATTACGAGGGGGTGCCCAAATCACAAATAGTTCCTTGGCAACCGTTAGGTCATGGTTAATGTTGAATGTAACTATGGTATAAGGACTATTATTAGCATTCAATGGGTCTTTATATACATGAATTGACTAGTTTTGAGGCCTAAATAGATTAAAAATATTAAGTACAAACTCACACTTAGCTATCATCTTTTTTAGGTTATCTTTTAGAACAAGGTAAAAGTTAGTGTCATGACCTGGTAATTGATGATAGTGGTAAAAGAGGTCAAGCTTAAAATACTTAGGCATTGAAGGGTCCTCTTTGGTTGCTTGAAAGGAATCTTTAGCTATCTCACATATCCTATCATGCCTCTTTTGGACATTTTCAATCATCTATTTATATTATATCCTCCCACTCTTCAATAGTTAGTCTAATAGCTCTCATGCCTTCAAGGGTAATCTATTGTATTTGGTTTGGTCATTTTGCTCAAAGTTGGACCTTGAAGTAGTTGATGCAGAGCCCTAGATTTTGAAGGTTGATTGTTATTATCATTATCAAGGTTCTTGAGTTGGTTAGTTCTTGGTTCCTAGGTGGTTGTTTATTTTCTTTTGTTACAATGGCCACCAGCACATTGCTGTTGATGTCAACCTTGCCCATGGTAGGCACGGGGCCATAATCAACAATATCTTTTCTAAACTTCTTAATATATGGTCCCTCTAAACCTTTACCCTTTCTAAATTTCAATCTCCTAATGAAAAAAAATATTACCTTCATATAAAAAGGATTCTTATAAAACACATATATATCATGAAAAGACAATCTCTATTTTGCTTGAATAAGACTAGGACTAGGATGATGATGATAGATATCATGAAAATGTAATTCAAAAAAATTTCATTAAAAAGATCTCCAAATATTCCTTCCTCCTTTGATTATTTTAGCAAATTATTATTATTATTATTATTATTACTCTAACAAAACATCTATTTCTTATTTCTAATAAAGCACTTATGTCTTTTCTAGTGTATATGACCAATTCTTGTGAGCATTATCCATTTTTCACTATTTGTTGGACTCCATTAATTTTAAACTAATTGTATGTATTTATCTTGTACTTTTCACAATAATATTGCTAGATAAGGCAATGTAGGCATAAGCATCAAGATAGTGAAATAATAATTACTTACATCTTAAGGTTTTTATTTCTAAAAATGTTGCATTCTCAAGTAATTATTGGGGCTTAAAACTTCTTAATGATGAGTACAAATGGTTATACCATAAAAATGATGATGAAATAGTGGGATGGTAATCCCAACCTCTGAGTAAAGAGAGAAAAATAAATCCCTTGTCAATCAAGAATTTTGAACTTAGTTGAACGAACTAATAAAGGATAATAATTGTAGCATTACTAGGGAACATAGGCAATAGGTCAAAGTGTGGCTACGGTTACAAATGGTTAGACTAGACGTGGTGACATTTATGGTGGAGGGTGTTTTGGGACATGTAGTAGTGGGCACATTACATGTTGGAAGGTGTTACAAAGCACTGTCACTATAGCACTAGTGGCTATAAATGAGGATGGTTTCTTTTTCTTTAGGGAAGTACAATAGGTATAGGAGCCAATGGTTAAGTAGGGAAAAATGCACCACATAGATAGTAGGTGTCACTAGTAGTAGGAGCATTTGTCACTACCGTGCATTAGAGACACAAGTAGTGATAGATGTTAGATGATGATGACTAGAAAACCAATAGGAAGTGGTTTTCTTTTGACAGTCTTGTTTAGTAGATCAGCAGCAAGTGTAGGCATGGGCAATTGATGGTGACGTAGGGTTCCTATGATCACAGGTGGTAGGTTCTTTCTTTTTGTGTAGAAATAGTAAGTGCACAAATGGTAGCATCATAACTACTATGCATGACATAGATAACTATGGGTGACGAGTAGAACCTGTAGCCTCCTTTCCCTCCTATAGTAGCTGTAGAGATGTCAAGTGTAGGATCTATAGGACACATGGGATTCTATTTTCTCTTCCAACCACATGTAAGCATGGTGGTAGTGAATAGGTGATCAACGAGGCTCTCTCTCTTTATAAGGTATGGTGGTAGTGGCATCCTTAGTCACAGTTCGACTATGGTAGACATCAAGGCTAGCCTTTCTCTCTTCAGGGCCAGCTAGGCAAACCAATAGGCAATAGTTTCTTTCTTCTTTACACTTCAGTAGGCTACCTTCTCTTTCTCCTAGTGTAGGCATACAGGTGGTAGGTGTATAGGCAGCAGTCGATGCTAGTAGCTTCTTTTCTCCTTCCTAATCCATGTGATAGATAAGCAAGCTCTTGAGGAAGTGGTGGTAATCATGACAGTGACAGCAACAGATGTGTAGGGGGTAGTTGGTGGAGGAATCTCACTATTTTTCTCTCTCCCTCTTCATGATGGTCAAAGTCTTCTTGCCCAGCAAGTGGCTCTCTAATAGTGAAGGACCAGTAGTAGTAGTAGGGGACTAGGGAAAATTTATTTATTTTTAGTTAACTATTGTGTTTTCATTAAGTCTTAGGATTTAAGATTGTTGCTTAATTTGAATTCCATAATTTTTCAGTTTAATTTCCTTTTTGTAATGTCACATGGCCCTCTCTAGCTGAGACTATTCTTGGATTTCCATACCCATATGAGAGGCACCCTAGGCGATAGTCTCCACAAATAAGTTTTTTCCCAAGTGTTGGTATGACCAAAATTTATGCATCAACACCTTTTTGATGCTAGAAGGAGGGTAATTTTTCTAGCCTTTGTTATCCCATTTTCTAAAATATCAATTTTCTATCCTTTTGTAGTCCCTATTTTATTTTCATTTCCCAAAAATTTCATTTTCCTTGTTTCAAAGTTGTTTTATTTTTCTCTAAAACCTCTATCTCCAAATTCTTTATTTTTTCCTTTTTTTATGCTTTCCATTTTTTGAAATTTATTGTTACCTAAACCTTTCTTTAAATTTAAATTTTATTTTTCTAAAATTTTTCATTTTACTATCTTCATTGTAAAAATTTTTTATAAATTTCGCAAGTTCATGCATTTATTTTTCTCTTAAAAAAATATTTTTTTAAAAAAATAGCATATTTTAATGTTTTTTTCTTTATAAAAAAATATTATTTAAATATTTTCTTTTCTTTTCTTTTTACTTAATCTTATAGTTTTATTGTAATAATTGTATTTTTATAATTTTTATTTTATGAGGAAACTCTCCTCTACCCCTAATTGACTAGTCACCCGTCTCTTCACATTAAGGAAATGACAAGCTTTACATTTCCTAAGTTCTAGTCCTAGGAGAAGTTGAACTAAGATGGTAGCCAATCAACCCTTGGCTTCCCTGGTGAGTAATCCATTTAACTTTACTAATTACCATGACATCCTAAAATCTCTCTACAACATAAACCTATTCTTCGATCCCACAACCCCTACTAGTGATGCCCGCCAACACATACAATGTTTCGACACCTTACTAGGGATCCATAACATTATACAAAATGATATGACATGTAGGGTGTTTGTGACAATATTTAGGAGTAAAGAAACCCAATGGTTCTTGATGCTTCCTAATTCCTCCATTGGCTCATGGCAGGGGTTTAAAAATAAGTTCCTAATTTAGTTTGACAAGTTCACTAGCCTAGCCATAGCATCAAGTAGTTTTACAAACTTAAGGAAAATGCCTAGAGAGAATGTCCAACACTACAATTTAAGATTTCTCGATCAACTTATCTATGTGCCAAATGAGATGTTTCCACAACCTAAGGGTATCCTCAACTTTTACTTATTCACCATTGATCCATTCTTTGCCTATGTCATCAAATCTAGTTCCAACATAATAGAAATATAGGGGGCAATGGCCAAAGTCATGGAGTTAGAACAAATTATCCTCATGAATAACATCCAAACACAATTTGGGATGATGAGCATTAGTAATCCTATGCAATCTAACCCTCTACCCCTACAAACTTTTCCAATGACCAATGCTATGTTTCAAACTTCCACTCCTTTTCAACCAACTCAACCCTCAAACAATCATTTTCAAGATCCCACATCTTCTTCATTCCTACCATCTAACACTAGTTTGAATGATAACCAATCAAAGGCCTCAATCCAATCAATCGTAAACCCAAATGAAATATCCAACCCTATTGGACCTACAACTCAAACTAAAAATTAGATGACCTAGATATTAACTTCATTAGTTGAACTAAAGTAGAACAACAACAAGGATCCTCTATAATCTGAAAAGCCAAGTTCATCAATCAACGATGATTATTATCATCTTCATAACAAGAGGTAACATTCTAAGAGGACTTGTCCTCAATTCTTGGCATTATATGACGATCATATCCAAGGTCAAAAAAATGGAAAACCCCCTATTATGGTCCTTAATGTACCCCATGAAACCGAGAATGAGGAAGTCTCTTCATTTGAACAAGTCATGGTAAGTGACCCTAACCCACATAACACACGCTATCATAGACTTAGTGACATTATGAACACCACATAACACAAACTAGGAATAATCCTTATACACCCCCAAAAAGGAGAGTTCCTAGTTAAAACAATACAAAAAACTAAAATAGGCCACCTCAAGTAAACATCCAAAAATGACCAAACTCCCCTTCTATACCTAGAAGAGCCCCACCTCAACTGGAAGCCAAAGACATACCGAAGACCTATGGTCTAGTTGAGGATTTGAAAAAAATTAAAGCCAACATTTCAATGTATGACCTTCTATAGTTTAGAAAAATGAAAGATGTGATCCAAGAGATAGTTCATAGACTAGAAACCAATAGAGAAAAATCCCTAATCTCTGAAAGGCAAGTCCACTTCGTAGAAAGTCCTAACATGCTATCAATACATAACACAAGTAATTCCATGTCATGTAAGAAAGAGCAACCTCCTTTTCTAACAACACTGATTATTTTAAGAAGGAATGTTCATAATTGTTTGATGGATTCTAGTGCAACTATTAGTGTCATGCCTCTTGAGGTATGTAAGGCTTTAGGAGCACAAATGATACCACAAATGAAAAGTGTGATTCAACTTGATGGATTTGATGTACCTGTAGTGGGGTCATTAAAATGAGTGAAAGTGTAACTTAAGCAACACCCCACATTTACATGTTACATAGATATCCTAGTAGTTGACATGTCATCCACTTATGGTGTGCTCTTATCTAGGACTTTTGGAGCCAAGTTTGAGGGCTTCTTTAGGCTATATTTCTTAGAATTGTTAATCCTTATGAAAGGAAAATCTGAATGCATGATTATACCTAGAAAACCATTTTATAAGCAAGTGGTAACAACTTTCGATCAATAGAGTAAAGCTCTAGAAGATCAAAATAGCAACCTTTTTTTTTGGAGTGGTTGAGCTAGGACTTGGCAAATATTTGATGAATGATGATATGGAAAAAACTCTAGGTATAAACCCTTTTGCATACACGTATTCTACCCAATATTATCAAGCTTTTAGGAATTCAAAAAAGATGTATGAAGATACTTTGCTATACCACCAACATGATAGAAGAAATTTTCTTTTTGGTGACCCACCACCACTAGGAAATGATAAGGACATAAGTGAGATTATAACTAATGAAATATTAGAAGATGAGGCAAATTTTGATGATGATCATTGCTACCTTGATCAGAGGACTGATTTTTCAAATTTCATTAACTTAAACACTTGGATACTAAGAGTAGATGGTGCCTCTTCCAAGAAAGGATGTGGAGTAGGAATAATGCTTATACCTCCTGGTGAAGCTCCTATCGTTGAGGCCATCAATTTTACACAACCTATGACTAACAACATGGTCGAATATGAAGCACTTATACATGGGATTAAGCTAGCTCTATACTATGACTTATCCAAGCTTAAAATCTATAGTGACTCCTAACTATAGTAAACCAAGTCAATGGAACCTTTGACGATAAAGATTTTATCATGAAAGCATATAAAGCCTACATTCTTGAACTATTTAAAGAGTTTGAACGCATAACCATCGAACATGTACCCAGAGAGGAAAATTACATTCCTAATGTGCTAGCCCAAATGGCCCTCACTTTGGATGTCTAGTTCAAATAGAATGCTTGGTGATGAGTCATCATTGGTTGGCTGCGTTGATGAGGCCTCATAGATGCAATTGACTACCTTAATGAGGCCTCATCCACAAGGCCTCATCGATGAATGTCGACCTATGTCAATGATGCCTCATTGATGCAATTTCTATCCATCACCTATAAATACATGCCTACTCACCGCATTTATGAAAGAGTCCAAATTTCCTTAGTAGCAAAGCTCTTGCATTTTTTCCATTTAAAAGTTAGAATGATTTCCTTGAGTGCTCATTACAGGAGTCATTGAGTGTATAGATCTTTATTCGAACATTGTTGTACCTAAGCATAATAGTGTGTACGGTAATAAAGATGAGCTTTCAAATAAACCTGATAGCACTTTGGATAGATTAGCTCTTTTATTTATGCATTCAATGTTTTCAATTATTTGTTAATTATTTTTAATTATTTCACAAATATTTTTCAACAATTGGATTAATGAGATTATTAAGCTAGATAGATTAAATACATAAGCATGACTGCTTCAAGCGTAACACATATTCACTTGGTAAGCCTAGCAACGTTATCACTTAGTACATCTAGTAGTGTAGTGTTTGGTAACCCAGTAGTGGATACGTGGGTTTAGGACATGTACAAAAAGTGGGAATGGATGCTTATGTTAAGATTAGTTAAATGATTAGTTAATTAGTCATTTAGATTAGTTAATTAAACTCCTTTTTATCTACATTTTAAGCATCCACAATATAAAATACAAAATGATAAGAATTGGATGCCTCAATTACACTTAACCATACCAACAAACATCACAAGTGTAATTGGGAGGACAGTGATTGACTTTAAGGTTACATTCACTTCCTAAAGGGCTAGTGTACTGGAAATGATAAAGTCTACAGATTTCAACCAAGTTGCATGTGAATTCTTCGTGATATGTATGGTTGGGCATAGGTGTACCTCACCCCTCATTAGTGGTGTCATTGCTAAGGACTTTTTTTATGGAACATGCACTATTTAGATCTAAGTGAATATCACTAATATCATTATATGAACCTAAAAGTCAATAACATTTCCACTACACATAAATTATAAAAGCATACTACCAATTTCATTTTGTTTTACAAGATGCCTTCTTCTTCTCATAAGCATGATGATACTAAACCACCAATCCCATAGGAATGCAAGGTGGTATACACTCATCCAAATGAGTCTGTGCCAAATTTCACCTTCATCCTACATTAGGATGAATAAATGTGATGGCATGATATGGAGGAAAATATTGTTTTTCCCCTCGATAGATCTATCTAGGAATGCTAATTAGAATCCTTAAGAAGTTGGTTAGAGGATATCTTCACAAAGAGTACATTATGGATGGATATGACACTCGAAACTATCATTCCATTAAAACACAATGTAGGTGAGACAAACGTCAAGAGAGACTCCATGAAGCCACAAAGGGGAAACATTACACTAACCCCTTGTTCCTGCTAGATCAAGAGGATAATGAGGATCCTCCATTGTAAGGTTCTCAACATGAATATTCTCCACCTCTTGCTAATGATGGTGAGGGTGTGAACTTGACCTTGCAATCAACTATTCATAAACTAGGTTTAAGAAACAGTGATAGCCAAGGTAGGGACTTGGGCGAACATCGCAATAATAAGGGATCTAATGATGGAGATTGTAAAAATTGTAAGAGTGGTGGTAGACACTATAGTGGTAGTGGTAGTTCACCTTCCTCTTCATCATCTTCATTTGATTCCAAACATTCCTCTTCATCTGATGGTTCTCATAGAAGCCATTGTCGAAACAACCGTGATGAAGGTGATCGATGAAATAATAATGACTATGAAGGCCACCAAAATTGAAGGGGTGATTGAAACCATCATCAATGTCATAAAAATAACGATGATGATGAGCCTTTACTGGTGACTCAAGGTATTCTTAACATTGCAAAGGTAGTAAGAATTCTAACTAGGCATATAAAGGATAGTTAGATCAAGTGCTTAGATATGAACAATATTCCAAGATTTGAGGGGAGATACAATTCTAATCTATAGACACATCTGCAAGCTTTTTAATATGCCTATGCCTTACAAAACATCAAGAATGAGTGGTAGAAACTCAAGCTTTTTCCAAAAACACTCCTTAAGAAAGCTAAATGTTGATATTGGTCCTTAGAACTAGAATCTATCCAAAGATGGAGTACCAAGTTAGAACTACTCAATGATAAATATTAGATGTATTCTAGAGTGTCTTATATGAGAAGGAAAATCCAAGGCTGGAAACAAGGAGCACATGAACCCTTGGATGCTACCATGGGCCAATATTATTCACTCTTACATAGATGCCCTAGCCATGGTTACTCTTAGAGGAAACAACTTCGTCACATCATAGATGAACTTAAGGTAGAAACAAGAAGAACCCTTGGGGTGTATGCCCAAGGAAGGTTGTTTGAAATGAGAGCTTATCAAATCTAAAGGCTAATTGAGTAGATAGCAAAAGAAGAATGTGAGCTACAAAAAAGGGAGATTGCTAAAGAGTACAATAGAAACCCATCTATTAGAAAATGAGAGGTTTGATTTTTTGATGAGGAGGAGTCACTACTTGATGAAGTGGTGAACAAAATGATCTTACCTATCCAAAAATCTATTTTTAACATTTTAGCCAATGTTGATAAGTTATGGGACTCTTTGGATGAAAAGTTTCAAACTACTTTAAAAATTGTTGAAGAATCTAGAGAGAAAAATAGTGATTGTAATCATAGACAGTGAAAAGAAGCTGAACGTGCCTATCAAAGAGGTAAGGGAAAAACTATTGTAGTTGAGGAAGTTGTGTAGTTTGACTTTAATGATGAAATTGAATGTGACATCTATCAATATGATGCCTACCAAAGAGATAAGGGCAAAACTATTTCAGTAGAGGAAGTTATGGAGTCTAACTCCGATGACAAAATTGAATGTGAAATCTATCAATATGATCCAAAGGGATGTTGCCCTATGGTATCACATTTACACGAATTTGGAGCATACACATTGAACCCTCACCTTGCACGTAGGCAAGCTCCAAGATGATTTCCTTACCCTCAAGGTAGTCCAAGATAATTCCACCAGCAATAACAAGCTTACTACCCAAGTGGAACTCCTCCAAAACCTTATGAATAGTACCAACAGTGGTACCAATCACAATCATGGGGAATGCCACTACCAAGGTAGTAGTACCCTTATAGGCAATTAGATCCATACAAGTACTATGTTTAACAACCCGTCTCCCCTAGAAGTTTGGCAAGCTATGCATCATTACAAAATCACTATTATCCTCTGGAATACCATTGAACACATTCACCATCTACTTAAGGTAAAAACCCATATTAGTATCCTTATCATTCTTCACATCCCTGTACACCTACAACTCCACCTTTAACTCAGTTACCTCATACTCCATCCATGCAAGGTAAAATACCTCCATAGCTACAACAACAAAATGCTACAAGGGCTATACACTCACAACTAGTTTTTCAACCAAGCGGTTCAAATAATCGATCAAGAAAAAAACCTTTCTTTAAGCCTAGTAGTCCTCTCTAGCCCTCACAATCTACTCTAGTTAATTGCCTTGCAACTCTAGTACTCTCATCTCTACATTAAATACCTTTGAGCACCCTTCAAACCAAGTGCTGTCTAGGATTTGCATTGTAATGTTAACTCATGCTATTTTTGATTGGATCAAGGCTAGCACCCTTCCTAAAAAAAGATTTGATCCAAGAAGTCTACTCATCTTTCTACAAATTGCTGGAAAAGAGCCATGTAAGGCTCTTCTTAACTCTAGTTCTGGAGTTAACCTCATCTCCCATGATATGTATAAGGCCTCAAACCTACCACCTCTTAAGAAGAGTAACATCCATTTAGAATTAGCAAATTAGTCGATTACGATCCCTTTGGTATTAGTAGAGGACATTGTAACCATAGTTTGTGAGTGGTCCTCTCCTACTAATTTTCTAGTAATCAATGTGGACAACTACAAAAGTGCCTTCCCCATCATCACAAGAAGGGCTTATTAAGAATAGTCAATGAGCAAATGGGTATAAGGGACCTATCTCTTAAAATATCCAAGGAGAATGAGTTAGGAAAAATTGAGAAGAAGCATATTCCATGTGTTGCACATGGAAACAACAGGTGCAATTGTATGCAAAATATTTAGTCAATCAAAATCACATACATTAAGACTTGTAATCAGTATGTACAACAAATTAATATTCAATAGTGTATGTATGTAGCAACCACAAAGTAGGAGGGCACCCAGTGGTTGATACTTGATTTAGATAAAAACACAGTATGCATGAAGCCAACTAAGAGTTTAACTTGTGCATATGTAGAAGGCATGGACAAAATTGAACAAGTCCATTTCCAACTCTCTAATGAAGATGATGATAATTATTGGGGAGAATTAGAGATCCCTGATTATTTCAAGCAGGAGCCCTTACAACCAAAAACTTTACTAGTTGGAATGGAGTATGCACTTTTAAAGAATGGTAAACTGGTCATCATTAATGCCAAAATTGCTCTTGAAGAAAAAGAAAAGTTGTTGAAAGTGGTGAATAAATGGTCAATAGCCTTCATTTGTTCATTTGTTCAATAAAATGCATACATACTAAGTTTAGGATCCACCTACTGTATGCAATCCACCATGTCCTTCACAATGCCTTTCTTAAAGTAAAATTTATCTAGTGTCTCTGCCCATGGCTTCATGCAATAGATAGGCACTAGTGGTGGATCACTAGTAGGAAGGTCTAAGAATGCAATACAAACACAATGCAACACTTATCAATAATTGAGCAGTTAAAGGCTTAAGAGCAAAAGGCAAAAGTAGATGGTAACACAAAGTGCTTACCAAGCAAGCCTTAGATGTTAGTTTCGGTGGGTCACCTAGCTATACACTATTGAAGAGGTTGGCAAAGTCACCCTCAGGTTGGAACATATCCTCCACATCAAGCTAGTGGAAGATCTCTAGGGCCTTTGATGGCTTCGTCCTACGAGCTACCTCCTCTTCAACTTGAGGAGGGGTTGTGTCCATTGCTCCTGTTGTTGCTACTATTTCTTCTTTAGCAGCCCTCTTACCTAACTCATATAGCATAGTAGTATTGGCATAGCATAATAAACCAAAAATAAAATATATATATATAAGCTAAATGCATCTATGATGTGCACTAATTTGCAATCATCGAATGAAGTGTGGATATCTTGAGACAAAATTTCTTGATGCCTACTTGTCCAACTATAGGGGGAGTCTCCTCTATCAGGTGCAACCTCTTGATTTTTTCCTTCAAGGACCCCACCATCTTCATGATTTAACACTCTATCCTCTTCACATCCCCAACAACCATTGGTGGACACTTGCCTACATTGCCATGGAAATAGGGTGACTATGACCTCCCCAGATGTGCCTTCATTGTAACTGAATATGACTCCTCAATCCTCTTTGAGGGGTCCTATGCATGATTAATGGTGAACAAATGCTTAATCCATGGCTTGGATGGCTACTTGTGATCCTGCATGACCCAATGCCCACTGTCCATGATCACAAGGAACTTCACAAGCCTTCACAGATAGGCTATAAAGAATGCAAAGTGAAAATGAAATGAATGCAAAATGAAAATGAGATCTTGCATGGACATTGTGGCAAAACCTAATAATCTCTGCTTGTAACTTGGTAGTGATAGAAGAGGCCTAGTTAAACCTAGTTTCCTCCTCTATAACCTCCGACATCACTCACACATGCTCCACTCCAAGGACCTTTTCTTGGGAGAGTAGCTTAGAAAAGGCATGGGTACAAAAAAGAGGGTAAAGCCTTCAAACCTCAGGCACATGCACATTCTCAACCATGATACATTTATGAGAGTGGATGGTCCCTAGACACTCCTCAATCTCCTCTCTCTGGTTCATCTCTCAGTTGGTCTTGTCAATGATTGATGAGCCTATAAAGGGAAGATCAAAGAAGTAAACAAAGAAAGCATCATTGTGGTCCAAGACTACCTTTTCTCCATGCACATAAGTAATAAAACAATGGGAATCATGGCTGAAGGAGTCAATGATAGTCACCATCTCGGCCATTGGTGTGCTTAGGCTAAGTGATAAGAAAAGGTCCATCAACCTAGCATGCGCAAGCCAACTAGTTAGAGCCTCTAAGGCTTGATAGCACAACCACTCCTGCACCCCTTCCACATCACCATACTTCATGGTGAGGGTGGCCTCATTACGGCCAATGGTAAAAACTATTACCTCTCCTAAAGCAATGATAGTTGTAATGTAGGCAAACATAACATTAGCATCATGCAGTCAACACGTGCATGAGAACAAGCAATAAAAGTCAATTCAACATAATGAATACTCACATGGAATAAATAACATACGTGACGTAGGTGGTGGCACAACAAGCTCTCCAAAGATAGGCTTACTGCTAGTCCATCCCTCGTGAATCCAATTATAGGTCTGACACTACTTGAATGCCTTTGGGTATTGGGTGGGGTAGTTCTCTAAGTCCTCTACCACCTATTCTATAACTATCTCCTGAAAGCTCATACTAGAGAAAAATACCTCTAATGTGATACAAGTCAAAGCGAGAGCCCTTGTCTTGTCATGGAGTTCCTCATCATCAACTTCAAATTTAGCATTGGACATCTATAGTCAACAATTAGCAAATCTAGCATGGTTAATAAGAATGAGATATAACAAAAATCAATAGCACTTACCCTCTAGTACAATATACAATCCTAGGTCGGTTCTAGAAAACTATATGCATGTGCATGATAATGAAAATGGTGTTGCTCTTTTTATAACAAGAGAACTCTGGCATCCTCTAGATTCTAGCTAAGGGACAAATGCTCCTAGGAACTAGTCTTGGGCCACCTACTCAATCACCACCAGTCATGGGCTCATCAGACATGAATTGTAGCATGTCCCAATTTTCCTTGGGCAACAACATCTTAGTGATGGCATCTATAGCCTCCACTACCAAGTGTGACCACATGATCACACTAAAGTGTTGTAGTTGGTAAGCTAGGAATTTGTTCACTCCTAGTCGAAACCACACTGCCTGATGGCCAAACTTCATGTCAAGTGTAAGCATGTCGGGTACAAGCTAGCTAATTTAAGATAGAATGTCGATGAGCACCACAACCACTAAGATAGGCTTAAGTAGCACCCTGCAACCACAAGAAAGCAAATGAATGTAGCGTTAGCACACAATAGATTGCATTTTGGCATAAAATATTAACTTATGCTTCGCAAAAATTAGCAAATCGAGCTCAAAATAGCATAACTTAGAAATCCATAGGGTCCCCCATGGGGCCCCACAAGCATAGGACATCAATACATATTTGACATGTCTAGTGCTCATTGGGGTATAACAATAATATAGCATTAGCATTTTACTTTACATTCATAACGTTTGCACCAACACGGTTTGCATCTTCTAACATTCATACGTCCAACTTGCAAAATTAGTATTTTGGCATAACTTTCATGCATTTAGCATTTTGTTTTGCATAAGGCATTCTTATCATTAGCATTTTTGCACTTGGTGTTTTGCACATTTGGCTTTCTAGTTTTGTGCTTAGCAATATTTTTCAAATTTTCTCAAAATTTTTCTAACTCTTGGTTATGTAGCATGATATCTAAAAATTTTTTAAGTGTCTACTATGCTCCCTAGGAAACATACTCAAAAAATAACCAAATTTTTCTAACTACCAGTTATGCTCCCTAGGGAGGTCATGGCCCCAAAATGAGTGAAAAATTAACAAGAAAAAATTCTAACCATCGGGAGCGTAGCATCCCATTGCATCTGGAAACAGATGTTGGCTAAGCTCCTTGGGGAGTGCAATCACTAGCACTTGAGTCTCCATCATCACGTCTTCTTTACTACACTGCCTAGTGTTTTCACACATCAATAACATCTATTGGGGTACTCACCACAACTACAACCTAGGTAATCTCCTTGGCCCTATTCACCCCCTCGTTGTGATTGTCACCCCTATGGCTACGATGCCATCCCTACCCTCGTTCCTATGGCCTTCTCTCCATGTGTCCTTTTGATGCCTAACCCCCCCTTCACCCTTATTTTGCATTGCCCCCACATCATAAAATAAGCAATGATAGAACCCTATCCCCTGGCTATGGCCATGATAGTCATAACCCTTGCTACAATCTACCAATTGCCCTCACCCATGCACCAACATAAAGACAAAACAAAAGAGAGAATAAGGGACAAAGAAACCCTAGCCATGGCCATTTGTATCCCATTCTGTTTCTTCCACATGGTGTGGCCCCTAGTGAGGGAAATCACAGTCCACTACTGGGACAAAAATCTTGTTTTTTCCCTCTCCCTCGCCCCAAACATTGTGTCCCTTGGAAATAAATGTACAAAGTTCATCATAGCCAACACATTGCTCTTTGTCCCATTTGCTATAGATAATCAATGTAGATAATCACAATAAAATGATGTATCAATAGAGACCCACAACCCATGTGCATGTCTTCACCTCCTGGCCATGGTTGCCAAGGTCCCTAGGGTGGTAGTGGTCCTTGCCAAAGCAGGCCACCCCAAGACCCCCCAATGCAAGAGAAGCCAAAATGCAAAGAGAAAAAATGGTACAAAAAGGGACAAGCATGGCAAGTGTACTTGGTAGGTAGTGGTACTCTCCTCTCCTTTACCTGCACTCGCAACAAGCATTCCAAGGCTTACCTTCCATCTTCCACATTGGCAAGTCTGGGGTGTTAATGGTCACAACTGCACGTCATCCTAGTGCTACTCTCTGGTTGCTGCACTCCACTTACTACGCTCTGGCTATTACTTCAAATTTCATTACTCTCTATAACTTCTCATTCACACTTTGAAAAATGATACTCTACCTTTGATGAATCATGCATATATACCCTCCTGGGGTAATTACATGTGCCACCTATCACATTGGTGCTCCCACACTTAGGCAAATTTTCCTAAGTTTCTTGTGAAGCGTAGTGAGAGGAGGAAAGTGTAGTAAAGGGTGAGTGTAGTAGCCAGGTTAGAAAATTTTCTAACTCTTTTTTTTCTAATAATTCCCAGACTTAGAAAATTTCTAAATTTTTTTTGGTTGCCTAGCGAATGCCCATCCCAATTGCATGACCTAGACACTCTTTACCTAGCTTGAACCAATGCACCTTGAATAAATCATTTTCTACTAAGGCCTTAAACTAGCAAATCATGGTCTTCTAAGATCTTAAATTTATAATCCATGGCCTACTGAGGCCCAAAACTGGCTTGCACACCTGCTTTTCTAAAGTTCACTCTTGTATGTTTAGGCAGTTATTAATTGCATTACTTTCCTCATGTTTTGCATTTTGACTCTATTAAGATAGGTGTAGCTTGATGTTCTTTCTGGTTGTTTTGTAGGATATGTCACATGATTACAACATGAATACATATGAACATCTTTGTTCATCCTTGGTTCTCACCAAACCTCATGGTGACCTCATCAGATGCATCAATGCCCAATGCCTAAAACTTGAGCCCACAGCTCGTGATGACTATGTAACATCTATAGAAGCACTGCTAGGTTAGCTTGACCATCTAGTTAGGGCTCTCAATCTAGAGGTAGGTGATGTCACTAAGGATTCCCTCATTGAAGTCCCTGTAGCAACACTTAACGACGAGGTGAAGACACTAAAACTTAGTTCCTTGTTAAAGCCTCAACATTCCCAAAGCATCACAAAGACACTCAACAACAAAATTAAGGCATTTGCATGGTCCTACAAGGACATGCCAAGTCTAGATCCTCACATAGTGTAGCACAATATCATTCTCAATCCTTGAATAAAATTAGTTAAATAGAAAGCTTGTAAGGTTAGGCCTAAGGTGGCATTGGTAGTCCATGATGAAATCACCAAGCTCTATAAGGCTAGTTTCATCTAGGTTGTTAACTATGTAGACTAGGTCTCCAGCATCATGGTTATACCTATGAAAAATGAAAGCATATACATTTGCATAGAATTTTAGAACTTGAACAAGGTAACCATCAAAGATTATTTTTGATGGCCTAGTATTAATCAATTAGTCAATACCATGACTAGTCATGCCTTGTTGTCTTTCATGGATAGGCTCTCTAGTTACAACTAGATTTAGATGAACCCAGGGCACCAGCTCAATACCACCTTCATGACCTCCTAGGGTACATTTTGCTATACAATGATGCCTTTCAAACTAAAGGACACAAGATCAACCTACCAACATGCTATGACGTACATCTTCAATGATTACTTGTTAGACTTGCTCAATGACTACGTTGATGACAAAGCAATTAAGTCCAAAATGGCAAACAATCATGCAAATGACTTAAACTATGCACTCAAACATTACCTTAAACATGACCTTGGGCTGAATCCTAAGAAGTGTGTCTTCGATGTCCTAAGTCACATGGTAGGTTTCATGGTATCAAAAATAGGCATATGCATAGACCTCAATAAGGTTAAGACCATCATCAACTTAGCACCTCCAACTAACCTTAAGGAGCTATGTGGGTTACAAGGTAGATTGCAATTCATACGTCAATTTACCACATGGTTGACTAATAAGCTACAACTAATGCAACATTTACTCAAAAAGGGGATCCACTTCAAGTGGATAGCTCAATGTCAAGATGCATTCAACAACCTCAAATGGGAGCTAGCTCAGCTTCCAATAGTCTACCCTCCACAAGGAGATAAACCTTTTTACATCTGCCTTGTAACTTCCAACACATCCATCGCTTCTCTCATGTGTTAAAAGCAAGACGATGGCTCAGAGCTCCCTGTATACTACCTAAGCCATGCATTAGTGGCCCATGAAGCAAAATACAATAGTGTGAAAAATAACTACCTTGCCTTAGTCTTTGCACTTAAGGAGTGAAGGCACTATCTCTTTCGTAGCCAGGTAAACATTATTTGCAAAAGCAATGTACTCTAGGCAATCACAATGAACATCTACAAAAGTATTTGAATCACATGGTGGAAAGTAATAATCATAGAGTTTGGCCTACATTATATAGCACAAGCATCAACTAAAGGTCAAGCAATAGCGACACAACTCACGGCTTCACCAATAAACGATCAAGCAACTATTGATCCAAAATTTCTGAGTGAGCATGTTAGTAGCACAAGCCAAGTGCCTATTAACTTTGAGGAAACCTTACACTTCTATGATGCTTTAGCCTCTTAAGGGGTTAGTTCCACTGTACTAATCATGTTTTCCTCCAACGAGATCCAACCCTTCTCTTATCATTTTACATTTCCGTGCACTAACAACATAGCAAAGTACGAAGGTCTCTGTAGAGGTCTTATAGTAGCTCATGACCTAGGAAATTGAAATCTAGAAATTTGAGGTGATTTGTAGTTAGTCATCAACTATGTTATAGAGGTTTATGCTTGCAAAGCACAACACTTACAACCTTATTGTGACTTGATGAAGCACTTGCTCCAATGGTTTGCAACTACAGATATCTAACACATTCCCTACAACGAGAATGCCATCGTCGACACATTAACGACATTAGCCTTAAGCATTGCACCTAACATGTTTCACGCCTTGCCTGCCTCAGTAACAGATTGCACCAAACCTATCATGCAAACAACTAA
This sequence comes from Gnetum montanum, assembly GCA_015680685.1. Taxonomy (NCBI): domain Eukaryota; kingdom Viridiplantae; phylum Streptophyta; class Gnetopsida; order Gnetales; family Gnetaceae; genus Gnetum; species Gnetum montanum. The sequence continues at coordinate 23,756 of MNCI01022979.1, read as the reverse complement.
CATTGGATTCGTAGCCACAACAAGCACAACACATGCACGAGAGTGGTATGAGGACAACAAGTCATACCTTCAACAAGGTGAGCCTCTGTAACATTTGACCACTACACAAAAGGATGTAGTGCAAAAATAATCATGGAAGTACATTATTATAGGTGATAGCATGCTTTGTCACAGATCTTATAATGGCATACTACTAACCTATGTTAGCATTCAAACATTGGGGGTTGGATATCATAGTGCCCATCATGCCTAAGTCCTCTGCAAGACATAGCTTCATCATAAGCTCAATCGAATATTTTACCAAGTGGATTGAAGTAATTCCCCTTAGGAGGACCACATCACAGTAGGTTTGCAAGCTCATCCTTGACAACATAGTGATGGATTTGATCTACCCATGACCATAGCCATAAACAACGAGCCATAGTTTAGTATTGTAGAAACCAAAACCTTCTACGAATACCTTAGCATTAAGCATTTCTTCTCATTTTCATACTACCCATAGGGGAATGGCTAGGTCGAGGCCATAAACAAGGTCATCATCAACCTTTTAAGAAAGATTCTTAGCATTGTTAGCCTTTTGAAGAAGATTCTTAGTAGTAGCAAATGATGATGGCATGAGCAGCAGGTCTATGCACTATGGGCCTATCGCACAACATGCAAAATAGGAATAGGTAAGATGTCAGATAGCCTCATATATGGGTCTAAAGTAATTTTTCCTCTTGAATTGTAGGTCCAATCACTCCATGTGATCCTCTTGAGCTTCATTGACAAGGCCCATAACAACAAGTTGAGAGCCATTGACCTTGACTCTATAGAGGAGGAGTGCATGCAGACACTTAATTGCATTAGATGGTACCAAGAAAAGTAATGGCAAAAGCACCACCACAATCAGCAACAATGCTAGATCAAGGAAGGGGACCTAGTCCTCAAGGCCATTCACAAATCTGCAGAAAAATTCTTAGCCAATTGGGAAGGGCATGTCTTGGTCACCAAGGCCTATAACAACAAAGCATTCAAGCTTGTTGATCTAGATGATAATGTGTTTGCCAATCTGATCAATCATTAATACCTAAAGCTATAATATGCCCAACAAACAATGCTACATCAATGACAAAGCAAGGTAAGTGAGAGTCTACTACAGCTTTAAATTGGCACAACACAGTATGTTATAACTTTAAACTGGCACATTATAGTTCGCTATGACTATAAACTAGCACAGCTCGTCCATGGGCTACAACGCTAAACTAGTACCCATAGCATAATCCGCTATAACTATAAACTGGCATAACTCATCCTTTCATCATGATGATAAAGTGGCACAACATCCACAATGTTCTATGATGTTAAACTAGCATAAAATAGTCTACTAGGACTATAAACTAGCACGTCATGGTCTACCAAGACCTTAAACTGGGTTTGCAGTCTACTAGGACCTTAAGCTAGCACAGCACATGGTCTACCAAGACCTTAAAGTGGGTCACAATCTACTAGGACCTTAAGCTAGCATAGTATGAGGTCTACCAAGACCTTAAACTAGGTTTGCAATTTAGCACATATAGCTCAACATAAATAATTCTATGAACAAGAAAGCATGCATACTTCCCATCCTCCTTCATCTACCCACATCTCGATGGGCTAGATGGGATGGGATGTTGTAGTTCCAAAATGGAGTTCACATCCTTAAGAAAATGCCTCTAGAACATTTATAACATTACCACCCTTAGTATTTTGTTGATCCTCCAGAAATGCCCTCGGGAATTTTGCTAACCTTCCAGAGCTACCGCCACCATCACCAGTAGTACCATCCCTAGGCTATGCCAACAGTATTATCGGCCTTGGGTGTTTCATTAGTGGTTGGGCCTCTCATCGTCAGCTTCATCCATTGGAGTCCCAATAGTACTGTGGCCTAGCCATAGCACTACCATCCTCTAGCACCTCACCATTGCTTAGGCTTGGAAGTGAATCCAGCAACATGGCTCCCTACCATCCTGCTAGATTTCTAAGCTCCTGTACTTGGTGTGGAGTCTTAAGCATCTACATCATCATCACCCTTAGCCACCTTAATCATGACTTAATCACAAGCACTCATCATTGGCACCATTGTCAGGGATAGTGCTAGTTATTTAGATTATTTATATTATACAAGATCATTGTAATAAAGTATTGATGATATATCTTTCAAAAAAAAAGTAATTACAAATAAGTCACACAAAAATTCATAATAATGTCTCTCTCACAAGACTATGATAATGCAACAACTAATAAGGCAATTCATTGGGGAACCAACGAATTATATGATGATGAAGATGAAGTTTGGAGTATTCAATATTATGCAGGGGTCTTCTATGTACATAAACGAAGACAACATCATCCCAACTCACAAACTCATAACCTACCTAATGACAATGAACCCCTGCTAGCCACTAAGAGCCTAATGCATATACAAGAGGCTGTTTGAATATCCTATAGGCATTGTACAGAAAGCTATCTATCCAGGCTTGATTTAAACAACTTTTCCAAATTTTTAGGAGGCTATGATTTGGATCTACAACATCATTTACAAGCCTTCCATGATGCCTGTGTATGGACCAATATTGATAATGGGTGGCAAAAGGTTAAGCTCTTTCCTATGACACTCGTTGGCCAAGAAAAAGTATGGTACAGGTCCTTAAGACCAAAATCAATTTGACATTGGCCGACAATGGTAGAACTCTTCAATGAAAGATATCAAAGCTATGCCAAAGTGTCAACCTTGAGAAAACAAATCCAAGAGTGGAAACAAGCACAACATGAACCCTTTGACATGGCCTTAGAAAGATATTATGCATTTTTAAATAATTGCCTAGGCCATGGATTCTTTAAGAAAAGGTTAATGTACCACATCATAGATGGGCTCCGTAATGAAACAAGGGAGACCCTAGGGATGTATGCCCAAGGTCAACTATGTGAGCTATGAACCCACCAATTCCAAGAGCTTATTAAGTGGGTAGCAAAAGAAGAAGAAGAGTTAGCTAAATGGGAGAATATTGAGAAATTTCAATAGGACCAAAATCTCAAATTAGCAAAGGTCCATGATCATGAAGAGGAGAAATCAACTCACCTCAAGGAGGTGGAATCATCTTTGCCAATACTAAAATCACTAGACAAAATTAAGGCAAAGATCAATAAGATGATAGAATGGATACATGAAAAGTGTGGATAATATGCCAACATTATTAGAGGTAGAACCATGAAAAACCAAGAAATAGGACAAAAAACCACTAGACAATCGTACCCCCATGACTGAATAACAACTCGTCCTTGAGTCAAAGAAAGTGAGGAATAAGTTCATTCAATTACACAATGGATAGGTATGGGATTATTGATAGACTAGGAATGTATTCATGCTACAATGGAGAGATGAATACAACAAAATTGGGACATAGACATAGAATTAAAAATAGAAAAAATTTTGTTGGAACTCATGTGGTTCCAGGTGGCGGTGGTTCCTCCATGGGTTCCTTCCCTTTGTCTTGCGCTTCAAGCTTTTGAGATTGATACTGTTGAAGAAACACCTGATGTTTCTCCTCTTCTATCTAAGGATTATGAGCTATCCATGTTGATGTTCCAATGTTTGATGGAGTTGGCACTTCCCATGGGCACGACAACTATGGGAATACTTGATTGGCCTTAACATGCCATGTTGCAGATAAACGTCATTCCTCTTCATAGGCTCGAGCCCTGACCTCTCCACCTTTTTCTTAGCCAAATTGTGTAGTGATAGGAGTTCCTTAATGATTGCTAAATGATTATGTATCCTATGTTGCATGTTCTGCATGAGGTCCTTGGCCTTTGCCTTCCTCTGGGTGTTCAATTGCACCTTGAGAAGTTCCTCCTTGTTGTCCTCTTTTAGGGGCCATCTATAATCACACAAAGATCAATTATTAGTAAGGTTATTGAATGAAGCTTAGTTATTTCATACCTTACTCATTGCCTTTAATAAATGTTGAATTCTTTGCTTAGTGTGATTTTAGAGTTAGAAAGTTTTTCAAGGAAGTGTCCCTAAAATTTTAATGTTAGACCTAATTTTTTAGGTGACACATAAAAGGACATGTAATGGTTTTGAGGAATATTGATAAAATGATGACAAGGGAAAGAATAGATTTGACAATGAAGTACTTGGAGGGTATAAAATGATGTGGTGGTGTGCAACAAGTACAAATTACAAAATTCATGCAAGTGGGTTCTCAACAAAGTAGGTTCCAACCTATAATGCCCTTGTGTAACCACACCTTAAAATGTCCATAGGCACTAGAAGGATTAAATGTAATCCACACCAATTCCATGAAACACACACATGTAGATACCACCGTGATGAGGTATGAATTCAATGCTACACAAGACACAAGTTACAAATACATGAACAACGAGAGGAGGCGAATTGGAAAAGGGATTGTAGAGATTGGGACATGAGGTAACTGACCTAGGGCACAATGAATCTTGAGTGTAGGATGTGATTAATGTGTCATTAGCTTGTTGTTCCAAAATCAAGACTAAGTCCATTCCTTTGATTAGTGACATCACATTGCTTCATCTAATAATGGACAACCATAAGAGCATCATGACAGCAAGGCATACGAGCACTTGACATTATGCTCAAGGGAGGAGTGATTTAGAATTTCTTTACAACACATTTATTTTTGTCTAGCTGCTTTGGCACACTTTCTCTTCTCTTTCTCTCTTTTTTTTCTCATTTTTTATGCATAATCTAGAGAAGCCGCCTAATTTCAGGCATGCGTGCATGTCTTTCCAATGGGATCTCCTAGAATAGCATTAGGTTTCTTTATTGAGTGCCTTTACTACTCTTACTTCCATTTTTCGTTATATCTACAAGGATCTTAGTACAACTAGGCTACATGGTAACTCTTACAAATGTCACCAAAGAGAATCCATAAGTTCCCTTGATGTCACACCTTGGCCATTCTTGCTTAGTCCATCCTTCTTTGCTCTAGGCATAAATTACTTTAAGTTTTATTAATAGGATCCAAAGTAGAACCTCTTATTAATAGAATGGATGGGTGGATGTGATGGGCTCACTGTCCAAGTAATTAGTCACCTGAGACTTGATAGCATAGAACAACACCTCAACCAACAAGTTACATGAGTGTTTTATTCATAGATGAGATTACCCATAAAAAGATAAAATGATAAAACAATAAATAAAAAGATGAACCAACCAATAAATAGATAAAACAACAAATTGAAAGATGAAAAAAATGGAAAACAAAAAATTATAAAATTAAAGAAAAATAAAAAACATTTATTAATTCTATTTGTTAGAATGGGGGATATCCTCCATAACTAAACTTTTGATCATGGCAATAATTAATAAATGGAAGGTTTGGATTAATGCATGTTGGAAATATTGGGTGTCTTTTGGTGTGGTGGTTGGAATGTACCCAAATTGGGGTGCACACACTGTATTAAAGTTGACATAGTAGGGCAAGTTAGAAGATGTGGTTAATTGATATGGAGTTGACCCACTATGGCACCCATGATCGTAATATGGTATGCAAGGATCAATATGCCTCTCTCTGTGGTTATATTCATTAGGCCGCATGGTTGTTGGAGTATTGATTGGTGTCCCTAATAGGGTAACATAAGGCATTGGGTTTGAGGAGAAAGATGAATCACAGTGTTTGGCTTGTGCTGAGTTGGAGGATGCAGTGGTTTCAAAATCATGTTGTTTCTTTCTACGGCCATGCCTAAAGAAAGAACACTTTTGAATACCTCCACTACCATTGACAGTAGTAGCACAAGTAACATTCATGGGTTGGTACCATGGTGAAAAACCTTTTGGTACAATTGGTGGTGATGTAGAAGGAGGTGAAGTATGGAAATATTGAGGTTGAGGAAAAGTGTAAGGCACATGAGGTGGTGATAATGTTGGATAGGATATGGGTTGATAGTATTTAGGAGAATGATAAAAATGTGGTGAGATAGAGGATGTTGACCCAGTTAGGGAAATAGGATGCTGAACTTGATAGGTTCTTGGGTTTAGATGGTATGAAGGGTGTGACCAATTTGAGGGTGGCATCTCCACGACTAGGATTTTTGCCACTGTGATTGAACATAGTATTTTTGTACAAACTTTGGATGTAACATTCTTTCCCAATGCTCATGTAAATGTGACAAGATTGGGCATTGACCTTTGGGGTGATCATACAAGCAAATGTTACATTGATACATATGACTAGTAGTTGAGTTCTTATCCTTATTCTCCTTAACACTTCTTTTCGATTGTCTAGTGGTGTTCTGTCTTGTTTCTTGGTTTGTCATGGTTCTACCTCTAATAATGTTGGCATATTCTCCACACTTTTCATGTATCCATTCCATCATCTTATTGATCTTTGCCTTAATTTTATCTAGTGATTGTAGTATTGGCAAAGATGATTCTACCTCCTTGAGGTGAGTTGATTTCTCCTCTTCATGATCATGGACCTTTGCTAATTCAAGATTTTGATCCTGTTGAAATTTCTCAACATTCTCCGATTTAGCTAACTCTTCTTCTTCTTTTACTACCTACTTAATAAGCTCTTGGAATTGGTGGGTTCATAGCTCATATAATTGACCTTGGGCATACATCCCTAGGGTCTCCCTTGTTTCATTATGGATCCCATCTTTGATGTGGTACATTAGCCTTTCGTCGGAGAATCCATGGCCTAGGCAATTTTTTAACAATGCAAAATATCTATCTAAGACCATGTCCAAGGGTTTATGTTGTGCTTGTTTTAACTCTTGGATTTGTTTCCTCAAGGTTGACACTCTGGCATAGGTTCGATATCTTTCATTGAAGAGTTCTACCATTGTTAGCCAACGTCGAATTGATTTTGGTCTTTAGGACCTGTACCATACTTTTGCTTGTCCAATGAGTGTCGTAGGCAAGAGCTTAAGATTTTTCTACCCATTATCAATATTTTTCCATACAAAGGCATCATGGAGGGCTTGTAAATGATGTTGTAGATCCAAATCATAGTCTATTGAAAATTTGGGAAAGTTGTTTAAATCAAGCCTGGGTAGACAGCTTTCCTTACAATGCCTGTGGGATATTCGAACAGCCTCTTGTATATGCATTAGGCTCTTAGTGGCTAGCATGGGTTTATCATTACTAGGTAGGTTATGAGTTCATGAGTTCGGATGATGTTGTCTTCATCAATGTACATAGGATATCCCTACATAAGATTGAGTACTCCAAACTTCATCTTCATCATCATATAATTCATTGGTTCTCCAATGAATTGCCTTACTAGTTGTTGTGTTATCATAGTCTTGTGAGAGAGACATTATTGTGAATCTGTGTGTGACTTATTTGCAATTACATTTTTTGAAAGATATATTATCACTACTTTTTTACAGCAATCTTGTATGATATAAATAATCTAAATAACTAGCACCATCCCCGGCAATGATGGCAATGATGAGTGGCAAGGTACCCCTACACTCAACAATCGAATATGACCATTCATGCATCATCCGATCAAACTTTGTGGATGAGCTAGTTGTGGTATCTAGATAGTTACACATTAATCATAGTTTGCTATCTTCTCACCTGGACTAGTATTTGCTTTGTCATGTATGGTTTAGTCTAGAGTGAAGTGTATGATGTGGGCCTAAACTAGTGCGTCTCCTAGAGGCAATGGAAAATAACTTTTTTTTAAGCTAAGAGGGAGTAGGAGAAGAGAATCTAAGCTAGCCTAAGTGTGATGAGCATCTATCCTTAATCATTTATACACATCTTGGACCTTGTGTACTACTTCTGGGTATACCAAGCGTATATTACTTGAGTGCTCTTAGATACACTACTGGGTTACCAGATAGTCACACTTAAATGCTCATGATTAATTCATACTCATTCCACATTTAATAACAAAGATAGTAAAGGAAGGTAAATAAACATTAATTAGGAAAGTAATAAATAACAATAACAATTAAGTAATTAAAACTAAGTGAATGCTACAATGATGGAGTAATCTCAATCTTTATTTCCAATCATGTACGTCTCCAAGTACATCACACTCAAATAAAGGTTCCATACAATTACAATCATCACACTATGGGCATGCATTGGGGAAAGAGTTGAGAGGAACTAAAAATAAACCAAAAAGACTCTACTTCTATACTAACCTACTAACTAACTGACTCTTTCCTGTGCACCCAAATGTGGTATTTATAAGCTTATACAGAATCCATGATATCGCGGATCCGATATCGTTAGCCAAGCTATGATATCGCATACCTGATGTCGCAAGTTCAATATCGAGGGTCTGATATCGAGGGTCCGATATCAAGGGTTTGATGTCAAGGGTTCAACATCAAGGGTTCGATGCCAAGGGTTCAATGTCAAGGGTTCGATGTCAAGGGTCCAATATTAGCACCTAACAAACCATGATTCATTAGTGAGCATGCACTTTGATGGAGCTTTAACCACCCATGGGGCTAATTTTGTTGTTATCATAACATTCTTATCTAGTGAAATCCAACCATTCACTTACCATTTTGAATTTCCATGTATCAACAATGTAGTAGAGTATGAGGATTTGATTAGGGGGAGGATGGTAGTTTGTGATTAAGGAATAAAATGCTTAATGATCAAAGGTGATTCAGAACTTGTGGTCAACTAAGTAATCGAGCTTTACACATGCAAAGCTAAACATTTACAACCTTACTATGACCTAGGAAAGAAATTGCTACAACAATGTACAAACATTGATATCCAACATGTACCCCAAAACGAGAACATGACAGTTGATGCCATTGCAATGCTAGCCCTCAATGTGATGCTAGATGTGTTAAGAAACTTGTCCACCTTGACCATGGACTGTGCTATTTCCATAATGCTGAGAATTGAGGATACCTTTGTAGCTGTAGTTTATATTGCCCCTCCAAAGAAGTGGTATGACAATATCAAGTTTTACTTTATGCATGATGAATCTTCACAGGGCTTGATTGCTACTCAAAAAGACATTGTATGTAAATGATCAAAATAGTATGTCATAGAAAGTGATAACACATTATTTTGATGGTCTTATGATGACATATTGTTAGTGTACTTGGGTAAAATCAAAGCCTACATAGTCCTTGAGTAGGCTCATGAGGGTGTATGTGGGGGACATATAAGACTTAGAGCTATGGCCACCTAGACTATATGGTTAGATTACTATTGGTCCTATATGGAAAATGACTACCTGTAGAAGGTTAAAACTTGGGAAATGTGCCATTGGCATAACATCCTGATACATGTACCACCAACTGAGTTACACACTACTCAGATAACTTGGTAATTTCAATGATGGGGGTTCGATATCGTTGGATCCATAATAGCTAAATCTTCCATTGGGCATAACTTTATTTCACTACAATTGAATACTTCACAAAGTGGGTTGAAGCTATTCACAACATAGGCATTAAGAATTTCTTCTTGTTACCTTACTGCCATCAAGCTAATGGATAGGTTGAAGCAACCAATAAGGCCATCATGAACTTGCATAAAAAGATGTTGAACAATAGCAAATGCAAGTCGCATGAGCAGCTTGTCCATGTACTTTGGACCTATAGAACCACTTTTTAAATTACAACTAGTGTAACCCTGTATGATTTTAAAGCTATTTTTCCTCTTAAATTATAGGTGTTATCACTCTAAGTAGCCTTATCAACTTCATCAATGATGAATAGAATAAGGAGCTATCCATCATGAACCTAGACTCAGTGGAATAGTAACAGGTGAAAATGCTTGCTCATGTTGAATAGTACTATGAGAGGTAGAGATGGTAGCACCATCATGATCTAAACAAGCATAAGATCAAGGAAGGTAATCTAGTCCTTAAAGCTATCCATGAGCACTCAGACAAATTCTCATTCAACTAGGAGGGGCCTTTCTTGATCACTAAGGCCTATCATAATGGAACCTTCTGGATTGCAAACATGGATGAGAATGAGTTGGCCAATCTATTAAATCATTGCTATTTGAAGTTGTATTACATGTAGCCTATGAAAATGAATAACTAACATCAACGACCTTTGATAAGTGAGCCTACATAACCTCTTTTTACATAATAAATGGACTAGAAAACATTGATGCAAATTCCTTTTGGATGTACATATTTTAACCTATGGTAGCATGGTTTACTAATCATTCCACATGGCCTTATGCATTACATTGTAACAACATGTTTTCCTTGTCTTATTTGTTGTTCTCTCGGAGTTTTTCTTACAGGATGAAGCTTGGAATCATCACAATGGTGCAGCTCATTGCGGTAGCAAGTCACCATTCTAACAACTGAAAACATCAGTGGCTAGAATCACTAAGGGGTCAATGGATGCACAGCCTTAACCCCACCTCCATGCAAGGGCCTTTTCGAAAACAAAGGTAGAGCACCTTAAATAATCTTGTCAATTGAATAGGGACTTTGCTGGTTGCAACCAAGGTAATGGATGCAACCAGAGGGTGGCATGGTTAGCTAAAATGCAAATACAAAAAATATGTATTACAACATGACGATGCGTCAAAAAGTGCAAAAAGATGTAAAAATGAGAGAAAATGGTAGAAATAGAAGAGAGAAAATGGAACACAACCCCAAATAGGAGCGTAGTTAACTCTAAAAGGGTCTTAGAAGGTACAAAGTTTACAACAACCATAGTGGAAGTGCAATCACAGTCTTGGTGGTGTCAAGTCATGAAGTCTAGCACTCGTCGTGATGAACCATGCCTACCAAGTTGGTCGTGGTGCTGTACTGTGTAATGTTCTGCAAGGCTACAATGGGGCTATAGTGGGCTATGATGTGCAACTCTACCTCTTTGTCGATGTGGTGTGCTCTAGGTCTCGTTCACCCATAGAGCTATGTGCCAAGATGCCAAAATGCCAAATGCTAAGTGCTTAAAAAGGCTTACATCCAAGGAATGCCAACCACTTGGAAATGCCAACTATTGAGAAATGCTAATAGCCAACATAGCACTATAGAGAAGCCTTTGACAGCCTCTAAAAGCCTCCAAAGCTCAACATCAACCTTCACCCTAACTATTGGCATTCCTCGATAGTTGGCATTCCCCGATAGTTGGAATTCCTCGACTATTGGCATTCCCTGATAATTGGCATTCCCCAACTATTAGCATTCCCGAGTGGTTCGCATTCCTTGGATGTGAGCCTTTGTAAGCACTTGGCTTTTGGCATTTTGGCATCTTGGCACTTAGCTCCATGGGGGAACAAGACCTAGAGCACACCACACCAATAGAGAGGTAGAGTTGCACATCATAGTCCACTACAACCCCATGCAACCCTACAAAACACTGCACAGTATACCATAGCGGCCAACTTGGTAGTCACGGTTCATCACAATGAGCATTAGACTTCATGGCCTGACACCACTAAGACTATGACTCCACTTCCATTACACCTGTTGTAAACTATGTATCATCTTAGACCCTTTTGGAGTTAAGTATGCTCCTATTTGGGGTGGTGTTCCATTTTCTCTCTTCCATTTCTAACATTTTTTTGCATTTTTTACATCTTTTTGCACTTTTTCATGCATCATCATGTTGTACAATGTATTGTTTGTAGTTGCATTTTGGCTAACCATGCCACCCCCTGGTTGAACCCACTACCTTAGTTACAACTAGCAAAGTCCCTATTTGATCGACAAGACCATTTAGGGTACTCTGCCTCCATTTCTGGCAAGGCCCTCACACAGAGGTGGGGTTAAGGATGTGCATCCATTGCTCGCTTGGTGATTCTAACAACTAATGTTTTTGGTCATTACAGTTTTTGGTGCTAAAAGGAGGGCCTCACCATTTCCTCCAGCATTTTTTGATTATTGTCTCGTGTTCTTTCTCCACCACCAATTGGTGTAGATTGGTCCTAGTCGTTGGTTTCCTTAGAACCCCATAGGATGAAAGTCCAAATGTATCCATTGCATTCAAAACTCTCGATGCTCTAGAGAGCATAACAAGTTCTCAAAGTGTAGCAAGCTCCAACGTAGTGAGCGTAGCACCAAAGTTAGTCATTTTTAGGAGTTTCCATAGTTGGCATTTTTTTCTACATTGCCAAAGCTAGCATTTCTTCTACATTTCCATACTTAGCATTTTTTTCTGCATTTTCATACTTAACCAAATTTTTGTAGTTTCATACTTAGCCAAATTTTTTACAGTTTTACACTTAGTCAATTTTTTTTAGTTTCCACACTTTGCCTTTTTTCTACATTTTTATATCTAGTCATTTTTTTGCTACCAACAAACTTAGTCATTTAGAGTTAGTTGTTTTTAGCAAACAACAACTCTCACAACCCAATCTGTGAACATGAATCTAAATCAACCTTCCACATTTGTGTCTAACACATTTGACACCACAATCCACCCAAAGCATGCTACACTAAGCCTTAAACAATAAAAATTTATTTGTACAAAAATCCAAGCAAGATTACTAGTGGATTACCTTGACTTGGAGGCGAAATAGAACTATGAACAAGTTAACTGGGATGGACGGGAGTACAACCCCTTGTTGTTCAACATAATCCCACTCATGGAGTCCTACCACCAATTTTTGTCCCAACTCATTCATGCAAACAAGCATGATGTAGGAACAACCCACAAGGAAGTCTCATAGGAGGAAGAACATGAGTTCAAGGCTTCCTTTGAACATGAGAGCCCCTTCTACACTATCTTCCAACAACCACTTCCTAGTATAGCCCCTCCTTGATTTGGTCCACCCATCCTCTTCGAGATGGTGACCATGCTAATTCAGCCTTTCTTAAAGTGACCGCTACATTTTCCCAACCCTATGCTCATGCAGGAGTCACCTCCCAACCCTAGACAACTCAGGCATCCTACATCCTGCTTGTTTCATCGGTGCCCACAACGTCTGTTCAACCCACTTATGTGTGGTCCACCTTGGTCACTACATCCATCCCTCAGCCAACACATTAACAACTATCCACTAGGATGTTAAACTAGCAATGTTTATCTACTATGACATTAAACTGGTAATGACCATCTACTACAATGTTAAACTAGAAAACTCCACAATCAACTATCTGATCCTATGTCGTACACCCAACATAAGCCTAGCTAATGCAACCAACTGGCACATCCCCAAGCTTGGATCAAGAATTCCAACTAATCCAAAGCTTGATGGAGGAGATCAACCAACTCAATGCTACCTCCTCCTACACCGTCAAGGTGGTGGACTTCTACCAATACAATCTCATAAATCCTATGATACCACCTCTAACTCTCCTAACTGGGGTCCAACTGCCTTAACTCACCAAGTATAATGGTGAAGAAGATCCCAATGCATACTTGGTCACATTTCAATCTAAGTGCTTGCTCCTTCAAGCCTAGCCACATGCCATCATGTGTGTGCTTCCCATGTCACTCACTGGTAAGGACTTAGACTAGTATCGCATGCTACCTAAGGCCTCAAGCTCTTCTTTGGAGGATCTCATAAGCTAGTTTGTGACACGTTTTAGGTACAACCTAAAGCCTGAAGTAACCCTCGACCAACTCATGCAGGTCAAGTAAGGACCCCTAGAGTCTATGCCAAAATTCCTCCAACACTGGAATGCCACATTGAGAAAAATGTATGAACCCCTTGTAGAGATGCACCTATTGACCATCTTCAAGGATGTAGTGAATGACTTTATCAAGTCCAAGTTGTATTACCTGGCCCTGAAGTCTCTTTGTCAAGCCTTTGCCCAAATGAAGGGCATAGAGGAGGTAGTGCAAGCTAGTAATGACCCAGCCTACATGGCCTACAAAAACCAACATGCACGCAAGAAAAACACAATAGTGTTAATAGTGGCCATAAGCACAAAAGAAACCAACCAAGGCTTGATGGCTAAGTAGCCCAAGGCCCCAACTCACAAAGCTGCCAACCTACCTACATCTGTAAGGGCCATGCTAAGGCCTAAATTTGAGTGCAAGGATCACTCAAAGTATACATTGCTACCAATGAAACACTATGAATTGCTAGAACAACTCATGCGAGCTAGCAAAATCCAACAAAAATGATTATCAAAAATTACCCACCAAAAACATGATAGGTACAATGAACTACTAAGGAACCCCACCTCAATAGTACCAAAAAAGCCCCCAATCCCACAACACTTCAAGCTAGACCAATACTATCATTACCACCTATTGTCTAGTCATAGTACAGACAACTATCATGCTTTGCAAGATGACCTGCAAAGAATAATAGAACAAGACCAACTAGTGCTCAACACAATGAGCCAATCCAATGCAAATGATGCCCCCTATGTCATAAACTCCATCATCATAGGTGGAAAGTCTAAACCTATGCAACAACCTTTTGTGATCCATGTGCCTCCTAGAATGACAAAGATCCCCTCAGCCTCCATAAGCAAGAGGCCTCCCTTTGTTATCAAAGTGCCACCTCAGGCACCCATAACATCATTTGTGGTCAAGGTCCCATAGCAATCGTCCACTAAGATGTTAAACTAGAATGATGCAGGGACAACAACCATTAAGCAACCTTTCATCATCAAGATGCCACAACAAATTAGCCTTGCAACAACTCCTAAACCACCATTTTTCATAATGGTATCACAACGTGATGGCCCCTCACCTACCCAAAGCCAAAAAATGGGCAACATCTCAATCTCTCCTCCTTTAAGGGCTGACCACACTAGCAACCTAGGTAGGCCTACCAAATGGCAATGCAAGAGGATGAATGAGTGCCTCACAACCCCCATGGCTGAAGCAAAGGCCATAACTAGCAAGCAACAACCAAACACTTAGGTTCCTACCACCAAGCAAGCCAAACAACTCAAGCCCTAGTCCCCTTCATGAGAGATCCATCTCTCAAGCTACATGGAGGAAATCAAGGCCAACATAATGGCTGATGACAAGGACTTCGTAGCTACACTAACCCAAGTCAAAAAAATGCTCAAGCAAAAGAACACAACATTGAGCTTGTACAACCTAGTCATGATATCATCTACTAACTACCAAGCATTAGCCCGAATGTTGGCCTCCATTCCTATTATAGATGACATCCTTGCAAATGAGGCATCCATCCATGTAGTAATGTTACCCCTTGCACCACAAGGATCAAGTTAAACATCACTAGCATTTCGCGACAATGCTATCAAAATCAACCCCAAATGAGGGGAGATCACTATATCTCCATTGTCCATTAGCATACATGTTAGGCAATGCACGATCCATGGAGTGCATGTCAATAATGGTGTAGCAACAAATGTAGTCCTATACTCCATCATCGACAAGGTAGGCCTAGTAGATGAAATCAAGCCAACGAGAACTGTGTATCTAAAATCCTTCAATGGATCAAGTGTCACTATCAGGGGTACAATCAACTTAGTCTTCATGGTAGGAGAGAAATTCCCACTAGCGTAGATTTCACTATCATAGAGGAGATGCTAGGCTTCAACCTGATCCTAGGCAGGCCTTGGTTAGCTCAACTATGGGTCGTCACCTCTCCCATCCATTAAGAAGTCCACCTTTCATACGAAGGTGGTCAAGTTATCATCCACGGTGATAATGCTTCCTCTCTGATTGTCCACAACATAGACATGGAGCAAGTGTCAAAGGTGGAGTTTCTTGGTAATGCACCTGCTACAACCAACACAGTGCCTAAGGCTAACACATCCAAAAAAATGGTTGAAGCCAATAGCCTCCTAAAGGATCCTAAGCCTTATGCAACCATGAATCCATACCTGGTTAGGAAGAAACTACATGACCAACACTTTCCCTTGGCCAAAAATGCACTAGATGCCTGCCTACCCCTTGGCTCCACTTGCCATGCATTTTTTTTACTTTTGTTTGCATTACACTAGCCACCACATTTACATTTTACCTACTCACTTAGATCACACATTTTTCTTTATTTACATATTTCTACTTTGCTTATGCATTCATCGACTTAGCTTACACATTGCATTTGAAAAACATCAAAAATACATAAAAATCAAAAAACATAAAACTACAAAAACACATGGCCTAAAATAGCCTTAAACTAGCCCATGACCCTGAAAAACCTAAAACTATTACTTTTTGCATTACCTTCATTCTATTTATGCATTTTAACTTTGTTACATAATTGCTACTTGATGTTGCTTTTCTAATTGATTCTTGTAGGATCTTGCAAGCACACAACATGACTATGCATGCAACATTGCACCTCACACAAGCAAGGTAAGAAGTAGTCCATAATGACTATAAACTAGCACAAACAATTTGCTATGACTATAAAATAGCATAGATCATCTTTGGGTCATGACATTAAACTGGCACAACATCCACTGTATGCTACAATGTTAAACTAGCATCCAATAGTCTGCTAGGATTATAAACTAGCACATCATGATCTACCAGCATCTTTAACTGGGTTCACAGTCTACCAGGACTTTAAATTAGCATGTTGCTAGTTTGTTTGAGCACCTACCATTGGTAAAAGCCTTAGGGCACTCGTAGCATCATCACCTCCCACCATTCTGCTAATCTTTTAGAGCACCTACCATTAGTATGCCCTTTGAAGGACTCGTAGCATCATCACCCTGGCACTTTCATTGGCTTCCTGAGCACTTGCCATTAGCACAGTATTTGACATATTTGTAG
Source organism: Gnetum montanum (assembly GCA_015680685.1). NCBI lineage: Eukaryota > Viridiplantae > Streptophyta > Gnetopsida > Gnetales > Gnetaceae > Gnetum > Gnetum montanum. The sequence goes on along the minus strand of MNCI01022979.1, from coordinate 7,130 downwards.
CATCTTCACATCAAGCATTCACATTTGGCATTTTCACTTACATTTCATGTTTTGTGGTTTTCTTATCTTCTTGGAGTTTTGTTTGTAGGACGAAGCCTTGGAGGAAGTTGTGCAAATATGCATCTCATCATAGCAGCAAGTCCCCACATTGCTTTGATGTGCATGATTGGACTAGTTAAGCCACTCAAGGGTGCACATCCCCCTCACGTTGTTACAGCCTATGCACATCCACTCCTTCATCCCAATACCCTCTCATCCTTTGCATACTCATGATTGCACATCCCTCTAATGCATACGCACTGTGATGCACATGGCATTCTCTTCACATCACCCATAGAACCCATGGTAGATGTAATACAACGCATCCCATGGGGAGCCTCTGTTGGTTGGTCAAAGCCCAAGTAGATGTAATGCAACTCATCCCTGGGAGGAAACACTTATCCTACAGATGTGATGTGATCACATCAAAACAAAGCCCATCTACTCGATGGCCAACTTGCAGCTAGCATTCAGTAGTAAGCTAAACCCAATGGAGGTTCACCTTGTAGCAAAGTAAAAAAAAAAGAAGAAAAAAAATGAAAAGAAAAATAAAAAAGAAAATAAAAAGAAAAGGAAAATTGGAAAAAACACATCCCCAAGAAAATTGATAGCACTGCAATTTCACAATCGACCAAGCCTTGGATCAACTTTAACTCTCTCATGAGAACTCTGATGAGAGGTCAACATTTCAAGGGCAAGCCACTTCATGCCATGGTCATCGTCAACCATGCTGACTTTGCATTTTACATCATGATCCACTATTTTCATTTCATTTCCACTATTTGCATTTCATCTCCCTAGCATTGCCTATACCCCTTGTCCCTCAACATACCCTTATCCACAACACTTTTGAACATGGTGGAATGACACCTGATCTTGTACTGATGAGCAATGTTGGTGCCACATTTGCTATGGTGTTTTGCAATTCTTTGTTGACATCTCTCGAGCCACTCTTCCAAACATCAACAAAGAGGGACTATTAAAACATCACCAATTTTGAGATTCAACATTTCAACTAGAAATTTTTTCTAAGTATCAAAACTTGGCAAACTCTACTAAGTGTTATTCTACACTCCAAAGTGTAGCTAGTGTAGCACTACAGAGAAGTCTTTGACAACTTATAAAAGCCTCCAGAGCTCATCATCAGCCTTCACCTTAGCTCTAGCACTTCCTTAACTATTGTCATTCCCCGACGGTTGGCATTCACCAACTATTGGCATTCCCTGATGATTGGCATTCCCTAATGGTTGGCATTCACTAATGGTTGGCATTCCCTAATTGTTGGCATTCCCTAACAATTGGCATTTCCCAATTGCTGGCATTCCTTTACTATTGGCATTCCCAAGTGGTTGGCATTCCTAGGATGTGAGCCTTTTTAAGCACTTGGCATTTGGCATTTTAGCATCTTGGCATTTAATTTCATGGGTGAATGAGACCCAGAGCACACCATATCGGTAGAGAGGAAAAGTTGCACATCATGACCCACTACAGCCCTATTGTAGCCCTATAGCACACTATACAATACAATACAATGACCAACCTGGTACTCATGGTTCATCACAATGAGCACCATACTTCACAACCCAACACCACTAAGACTATGACTATGCTTCCATTTCACTTGTTGTACACTGTGTACCTTCTGAGACCTTTTTGGAGTTAACTATGCTTCCATTTGGGGTGGTGTTCCATTTCTTTCTCCTGTTTCTAGAATTTTCTTGCATTTTTTTGCATCTTTCTACACTTTTTCATGTGTCATCATGCTATACTACATATTGTTTGCATTTGCATTTCGGCTAACCATGCCACCCCCCTTAATTGTACCCAATGCCCTAATTGCAACTAAAAAAGTTCCTATTTGATCAAAAATATTTTTTAGTGTACTCTACGTCTATTTTTAGCAAGGCCCTTGCATGGATATGGGGTTAAGGTTGTGCATCTGTTGACCCCTCAGTGATTCTAGCGACTAATGTGTTCGATCGTTACAACCATGTGAACTGAATAAGTAAGATTCCATGGGTTTATCTTACCATACCAAGAATGCTTATTCCACTTCACGCCTATTACCTCTCTTTGATCCCAACCCTATAACCTAATTATAACCTTTCCTACCCTAAGTAACAATGATGACTTGTGTTTAATAATCATGCATTATGGCCATACAACATCCCTTCATCATGCTTCACGTATAAGTCCATTGAATGTAACTCATTTTAATCAATGAGAAAACCAAATCCAATCCATTGAATGTAACTCATTTTAATCAATGAGAAAACCAAATCAAGTCCATTGAGTGTAATACATCTTGTTTGATGGGAAAACCAATATCAAACCAGTATTGACAAAGAAATCCAACAAAGGTTTCACCCTATAAAAAACTTGGTAAGAAAATTGCTAAGAAGCTAAAACTACCAACTGTTGCAACTAGAAAAATCAATCACTGGAGAACTAAGAGATCCACAGTAGCCTTAATCCTGAATCCCTAGGACCTCCAAAAAAATGAAATTAAAGGTACCTTGGATGGTCTAGGAGATCACCTAGGGACTTACGAAATACAAAATGAATTATGGAAATAACAAAAATACAAATCTATAAATCAAAAGCAAAATATATTACACACAAACTAAAATTTTGAAACTTTATTTAAACAAATAAAAAATAATTTTAGGGATGTGTACAATAGTTTCCCATGAGATAATAAAAGGGGGTTCACTAGTGCAGCAATTTAGAGCTTGTTAAAGCTAACGTAATTTGTTTCATGGTCTAGATGCTCAACCACTCCTCATGTTGTCAAACCTCCTTTGTTGCAACTTAGATCACTACTATGGGTTGTTGGGGGTTTTGGGGGAAACTTCCATGCTAAGGGGGAAAGGTTTTCATGCTATGCATGTAGTCTCCATGTTGGGGTGGTAAAGTTTCCATGCTAAGGAGAAAACCCCCACCTCTCCAAGTTGGGGGTAGGTAAGATTTAACCCTATGCAGGTGCTTCTAGCATAGAAAAGTATATACCCCCCATAAAACCCATCAAATTACCATTTTTGGAATTCCAAAAGGCATTTTTGAACTCCACCCACCTCCCCTACGTTGCCAAACCCCCCCTCCCCCCTTTGGGCCACAAGCCCGAATATAAACACTAGGTAACTTTTTCACTTGGGCAATGAGGCTTTAACAACTTATGAGGCATCTTTTAGTTCAAAAGTATGAAACATGTAGGATTATGCCTAGTGGGTTACAATCTTCACATTTACAATAAAATTTTCCCTTGTGTTTCATGAAGTGAAGGCTGCATGATGAAAATTGATTATAAAATGAAAATTTTTGTGGTGTTCCAATGGCCCCTCTTTCTTGATGTTTGGAGGATTAACCTAAGAGAAACTGACAAAGAATACAAAACACCACTGTAGGCCTACCACCAATGGTCCCTCTCTACACTTGATCTAGTCATGTTAAACCATGTTGAAGAGTGCTTGTGATCATGGAATAAGGCTATGATGATGAGATGATGATGTTAAGATCACAACAAAATGGTTATGAAGGCTAACAATTTTTTCCAAGTGTTAAAATCATGGCTACTACATGGTATTGACATGTTTTGAAGTGTTGGTCACTCAAAAAATGCATTTGAGGACCCAATCACTTTGTTGTAAGGTTATTTTGGCCATTATGCTTTGAGGCTTCATTGGACATTTGGCCTCTTGGAAATTTCTTCCCCCCTCCCCCCCCCACCACCCCACTTTTTTGGTGGGGTGAGACATTCAGTAGGTATCGTTGCCTGGGTCAATTTGATATAGTTTTCCTATTGAGTGAGTTACATTACATCCAACAAATTTGGGTTTCCGATCAAAGTGAGATGTGTTACGCTCGATGGACTTAATGGTTTTTCCATTGAATGCATTGTGTTACATTCAAGTGGACTTAAAGATGAAGCATGATGCAAATATAGCTATAGTACATGAATATTAAATATTAGTCAACATTGTTATTTAGGGTAAGGAAGTTTATCATTAGGTTATGACATTGGGCTAATGAGTGGTGGTAAAGGGAGGGCAATGGTACAAGCCCTATTGACATAGCAGGACAAACTCACTAAATCATGCACATCAAGGTTGCATGGTGACTTGCTGCCATAATTAGTTACATCCTTGTGATGACTTTAAGCTTCATCCTTCAAACACAACTCCAAGAGGACAAGAAAATGAAGTAAACAAAGCATGTTATAATTTTGTAATGTATATATATGCCACATGAAATGGTAAAACCAACCTACCCAAGTCAACAATTATGCTAGCTTAAGGTTGTAGCAGACCATGATGCCAGTTTAAGACCTTGGTAGGCCATATCACTAATTTTAGGTCCTAGCAGGTTGGGTTAAAGTAGGCTCACTTGTTGATGATCATTGGCTATATGTAATATGACTTTAGATAGGAATGATTGATTAGATTAGCAAACTCATTACCATTCATGTTCGCTATAATGAATGCTCCATTTTCATAAGCTCTAGTGATAAGTACCCTTGCCAATTGGTTGAGAACTTATCTACATGTTCACGAACAAACTTGAGGACTAGGTCACACTCGTTGATCTTATACTTGGTTAACCTATGGTGGTGCTACTATTTATACATTTCTTGATAGTGTTTTATGTGAGCAAGTGCTTGCATACATTGCTCCTCCACCAAGTCTAGGGTCATTATCCACAACCTTCAATTCAAGAGGTAAAAAAGGCTCAAGATCTAGGCAATTATAGTCAATGTGTTGGCGACCGTTTGGGACGCAACCGCCAACGAGTGTCCTCGAACAGGATTTAGGTGCCTGCTGGTCTCTGGAAACACCAAGGCCCAGCTACCTCCAAATAAACTCAGTAGTTAATGTGAGTATGTGTATGTGCTATTGCGGCGTGTGGTTGTGTAAAATGTAACAATTACGTTGTGTGTGAACTACAAATGACTTACTTTAAAGAGATTCAGCCAACTTTGCCAAGTACTGTGAGTTCTTGAAAATTTCCTATTTTGTTCAACTGCCTAGTCTACAC
>MNCI01022974.1:475528-505251 GCA_015680685.1 Gnetum montanum | reverse complement strand
GGTCAACATGAGCTAAATGTTCATTACTATGTGTCTCATAAATTAGCTTCTTGTGGAAGCTTCCATGCTAAATGCACAATTTCTAATTTGTATATAGTAGATGATTACAAACCTAATAATCATCTTGGAATTTTTGTGGTCCTACTTAAACTCTTTTCTAAACTTCACCAAAATCTAAATCGTTATTGTAATCTACATTTTCTACTTTCAACTCCTGAACTAAAAATGTACTTTCCAAAAAGGCTTGTCTGCTTAATGCATTAGCAACTTTATTTGGGAACCTTGCTTATGCTTGACCATGAAGTTTTACTCCTATAACAACTCCACCCACTTAATATGCTTGGCACTTAACTTTGACTACCTCTAAATAAACTACAAAGCTTTATGATTTATAAATAATATAAATTCTTTTGGAAGCAAGTTATGCACACAACATCTTAAGGCTTGCAAGATGGCGTAAAATTTCTTTTTGTCAATAGAGTACTTACTTATTGAATCATTGAGCTTCTCACTAAAGTATGTCATAGGCTTTTCATCTTAGTCGAGAACTCCCCTTATGGCCTTTTCCACTTGCATCATATTCCACTTGAAATAGCTTATCAAAGTTTGAAAATCAAAGAATAGGCACATTCACCAAACTTCTTTTAAGTTCTTGGAAGCTACAATTTGTTACTAGAGTCCACTTGAATGCATGTTGACTCTTAAGCTTAATAGTGCTAATGATTGGAGCTGCTATCTCACTAAAATTATGAATAAAATTTTTGTAAAAAATTGTCAACTCATAAAAGAATCTCACCTCCATAATCATTTGTGAATTCTTCTAATCTATAATGGCCTTTATCTTCTCTATATTTTTTTAAACCTTCCTCAGAAATAACAAAATCCAGTTAAACCAATTCATTCTTCATAATGTTGCACTTCTTAAGACTGATTAGCAATGGTTCTTCTTGTAACCTTCTTAGCACCAATTAGAGTTTCTCTACATGCTCTTTCTATGACCTATTATAGATAAGAATATCATCTAGAAAAATAATAATAAATTAGTTTAGATAAGGCTTTAACACTTTATTCATTAATCTCATGAATGTACTTGAAGCATTCATAAGCATAAAAATAATTACTCTCCATTCATATAGATCATCTGGAATATAAAATGCACTCTTCAATTTATCACCTTCATAGATTCTAATTTGATGATACCCACTTTTAAAGTATACATTATTGAAAAATATACCTTCTAACAAATTATCCAATAGATCATCCATTCTAGGCATTGAAAACCACTATTTTACTGTATCTTGGTTGATGGTATGAGCATCAATACATATACATAAATCCTTTGATCCTTTCTTTGGCACCAATATTGCTGGTACTGCACATGGGCTTAGGATTTTATGAACAAGTCCTTTACTTATGAGTTCTAGTACTTATCTGTCTAGTTGCTCATGTTCTCCTAGAATTATTCTATAAGTACCTTTGGTTGGAAGCTCTTCTCTTAGAATCAGATCAATGACATGAAAAATAGATCTTGGTGATGACAAACCTATAGGTAAATCATTTACAAGAATATTTGTAATATCAACTAATATCCTTTTCATCTCTAGATCACTACAATTCACAATGCTACTAGCTAAAATTAATGTGGTCATCAAGGCAAAACCTCCTTTTTACTCATGTATTTCTTATAACACCTCATGTTAAGATAATAGAAAAATCATTATCCTCTAATCTTTGTAAGTCATAGTATTTCTTAAGCTTAGAAAATTCTCATGAATTTTAAATCAATTTCCATACTAATAACATCACAATCATATTGACAAGGCTTTCTTAAGATTACATGGCATGCATCCATTGGAAAAACATCACATAAAACAAAATCCCTTAAGTTACCAATATGAAAATCAATCCAACATTGATCTGTGATGGATCTATTAATTTGCTAAACTAGCCAACTTATGATTGTGGATGCTTCCTTATTTGCAACTATAACTACTCAATCATAAATCTTGAAACAAGATTATCAAAACTTACATTATCTATAATCATGAGCATGAAAAGATTCTTACATTGGATATAAAATTTGAGTAGGTTGTTCCTCTAGGAAACTTCAATAGTTAGTGTGACCTTTGGATTCACTACCTTCAACAGCATCTAGATCCTTAGTTCTTGAATAGATCCTTATTCCTCTTGCATAGTTGATGATGGTCTTATCACTATTGCAGGTTTAGAACAGCTTGTAACATCTTCAACTGGTGTTTGAGAGACAAGAATGTAAATATTCTTAACATTCCTCAAGCAATTGCTTAACTTATGTTTAACTTCTCCACATTTATAATAAACTTCATGGAATTTATCTCATGAGCTTTTACTAGTATTGTAACTCCTACCTTCTTTCCCATAGAATAATCCACAATATCCACAATGAGCACTTATCATCTCTACATCTCTTTCTTGATTCCAATTATGGAATCCTCTTCCATATGAACTGGAATTTCTGCCACCTCCTCATAAATTTATGTTTCCTCCATAATAGTTGAAACTACCTCTGCTATGTTAGGAGTTGAAACTCTATTTATTTCTTCTCTAAAACTTCCTTCTAGTCTTTGAAAAAAACTAATATCTATCCTTAATTGTAAGGGAATTCACCATGGTCATTTCATCTTGTATGATCATCCCTAACCCACTAATATATCTTATAACTTGATTCTTTGTATCCTTTATAATTTTTGCATAAAATGTAAGCCTATGAAATTTTTATGTATAATCCTTAACAAAATTTTTATCTGACTTCAAACCTTGGATCTTTAGGTATCTATCCCTTCTATAGTTCATAGGCAAAAATTTCCTCTTGAGCTTACTTACAAGCTTCTTCTGACTTTAGATTTTTTACTTTCCCTTCTATCCCCTATTAGTTTGTACCTTCTCCCATCAAGTTGCCACTAATTTTGTAAGTTTTTTCATGGTAATCCTCATCTTACAAGCATTTTCAATACCCTCCAAATCAAAATGAACCTCCATTTATCAGATCTAGTCTAGTAAACTATCTAAATTCATCTTGCCATTAAAACAAGGAATATTAATAAACACCAACTTTTCAATATGTAAGAGTACCTTTAATAATCTTTTCTCATAAGCATCTAGGGGTCCTTCATCGTCAGTTTCTTCTACCTCTTCCCTCATACCTTCAAATCTAAACTCATTTATTCCTACCTCAATTGTGGTTTTATGGTGCTCTAGTTGCTATTGTGTGTATTCTAACACATCCAACTTTTCTTTTAATTTTTGTAAAATTTCCATGGCATCCATATCATTTACAAAAAGTCTTTTCTAGCCATACCTAATGCTAAATCTCCTTAGCAACATTTTGAAAGGTTAGAAACCTTAGACTCCAATACTAAGATGATGGATTATACTTATGAATCCATAAAAGTTACTTTCCAATCTTTACAAATATGACAAGAATTATTTGTAAGCACTCAAGACCCACATTGCACGAACTCTTAACAACACTCATAATACTTAAAAAGAAATGCATGGCCATAAGATAGGTTACTTTTTCAACTCATAGGAATTAACTTCTAACCTTTACGAACTCTTGTATCCCTTAGGTATATAAAAAAGCTGATTTGTAAGCATTAACGTACACATCTTACATGGGCAAAACTTTTACAACCCCAACATAACCTAACTTATAAACTTAACCATATATAGAGCCATAATAGTTATTAACTACAACTTCATAAGCATACAAGAATCAAAACTTAACATCTCAGCATGTAGACATTTAACTTATGATCATATATCATGAATCGAAGGATGGAAGGTTCTAGCAAATAATAGGAATGTTGTAGCAATAGACTTACAATGGCTACCAAACATTTAAGAAACCTAACTCAACTTTCACAAAATTTTCATAAACAATACATAGGATTTTCAAACCTTAGATCTCTATAAGTCTTATGGAAATAAATAAATCTCATGTGTAAACCTTATGAATGAGTTAGCATTTCTTCTACCATTTGGCAAATATGCAAAACCATAGTAAGACATCAATGTATGATATAGTTAGATAATTGTGATTGACAAACACAAAGAAATAAAATGGAGGGAATGTTGAACACAAAAAAGTGAATTATGATATTAAAAAAGTTTAGAGTACATTAAATCATTGATGAGAGAGTCTAAAGAAAAAGCCCAATAATTTTGGGATGCCTTTTTAGGTTTTCATCTTTACAACTAATCTTGAAAAACATCCCCTCTAATGTAGAAAAAGAATTAGGCCTTACCCTTATTCAAAAATGCTCTCATGGGTTTTCACTTCTTACTAAAGAGTTTCTTGTAAATAGAAAAAGAAAACTCTTTCTACAAATAAAGAAATATATCAATTAGAAATAATGAAGACCTTAATAAATAAGATACTATAAAAAATATGAGTTTTAGAAAAGGTAGGAGCTTTTCAAATATCCTTCATTTTCATCATCCAAAAGTGTAATGATAATTGCATTTTCCAAGCCTTATTGAGTTTGTTATGAATAAAATCATTCTTTGTAACCATTTTATAAGAAAATTTGAAATTAAAAGGAAAAAAATCTACAATCCTTCCAAAAAATATTTAGAAAAGCCTTATATAAACTGTTATTAACTTTAAATAAATTCTCAAGATTAAAAATAAATTTTCAAAATTCTTTTTTCTCTTTCTATTTAAACCATAGATGCTAGAAAATTTATTCTATGTAATCCATCTATCATGCATATGAAGATAGGAAACTATAGTAATATCAAATTTTCTCTAAGGGGTACATAATCTAGATGAACTAGTAGCCCAAGCACCTTCATTAAAAGGAAGCCACCATAGGCTAATTTGCTTAAGCATATCTTTTGTAATATTCTTTGAATTCTCATATTTACTAAGATTGTACCATTTCTTCTATATTTATTTAAAAATTAGAAAACTAGGAATAAAAATGGCCTGAGGAAAAAGAAGTCAATGAAGAAATTTATTAAAAAATCAATTGTTATCATTTTTAGATTTACGTTCCATAAGTCTATTTCACAATGTTTAGATTATGTGAAGCACAAAAACCTTTAAAAGAAAAATGATTTGCCAAAAAATTATTAATAGTCTTAGGATATATAATGATAGAATCATTTATCTAAAAAAAATTCCAATTTAGGTACTTAGACCCATTATTTTTTGAAATTTAAAATATTCCTCACAAGGATCATCTTTAATTTTTAGCCACAAGATGAAACTTTTAGTGAGAGCATTTTTAGATTCAAAAGCATCCTAACACTATTTAGCATAACAAACTTTAGCCAAGGCTTTTTAAGTTTCAAAATCAAAGCAATTCTAATCTAAAATATTTTTTGTTTTTTTGGTAGATTCTACAATATCTTCTTCTTCAACTTTATACTTATTCTTAGCAAATTGTTTTCCAAACCATCTAACATAATTATTAACCTTACAAGTAGTTTGCTATCACAAGTTAATTTAATCAATATCATTAGTAGGTTTGTTTTTTCTTTTTTGAATTTCATAAAGACTTCAAAATACTTTTCCATTAGGTCCTATGAACATATTAGCATTCATATGAAAAAGCTTATGCTTTCGAAAGAAGAACTAATTTTATAGAGAAAAAAATTCTAATAGGAAAATAGTTTGAAAAAGCAATATCTGTATGCATTTCTACTTTCCTTATAGGCTTTCAAAAGAAAATATTAGAGATGTAAAATCTATTAAGCTGACTATAAATTTTATTGTTTCCTTGTTGATATTTACACCAATTATGACCCTTTTTATTTGAATGATTTGGGAATAAAGAGCTAACATCATAAAGAAATTTTTTTTTCTAAATTACACCAATCTTCTTTATCTTGATAAGACATATTAGGAGAAAGAACACTAGGTTTCTTCAAATGGATTTCAACCATATTGAAATCACCTCCAATAATCCAAGGAACTTTAGACAGAAATAGAAGTTATTTTCAAGCCTCTAATTGATATTTTGAATTATGAGGAGCAAAAATATTATAGAGTCCAAAGCATCCTTTTTCACTATGAAAAGTAATCGAAATAACTCTTCCAAGGTTATCAAAGCTAAAATTTAAAACTTTTCTAGTTTAATTTGCATTAACTAGAATAAAAACACCTTCTTTATTAACTTCATGAGCAGTAAAAAAAATTAAGTTTTTTAAAATTAATTTACCAATAAAGCTAATATCATGCATTGAAATCTTAATTTCTTGCCAAAATAAGAACATCTAAAGGTAAATGCCACTTTAAAGGAAACTCCCCGACAATCTTTTCTCAAGACCTATCAAAAAGGCCTTAAACATTCTATGATAAAACAAACATTAAGTTATGGAGGAGGAGGTTCCCATCCTTGATTTTTCAAGCTTTACATTTGTCTCACATTCCATGTCACTAATAGGTGAAAAAGCATTATCTTATAAAAAAAGCATTTGGAACAATACTAAAAGTAGAGAAAGAAGGAGATAACTTTGGGGTTATTAAATTGAAGTAAGTATCTAAAGGCTTCTTCTTTTTGTGTTGTACTAAATGAAATTTATCTGTATCAGTATTTTCACTGCTAATCCTTCTTAATTTTTTTTCTAAAGAGGAATACTCTTTAAATATCAAGACTTTTCTAACACCTTTAGATTGAAAAGGATTTGTAAAAGACTAGGAACTTGTCAAAGAAGATTTCATTTGTGCCTTTTGAAAACTATCATGCTTTATATTTTCTAAAAATTATTGTATCTTTTCCTCATGAATTAATTTTTTATTGAAAATAGGGTAGATTTCAATAATATGACCTTTACAACAAATATAATTACAATATCCTCATGAATTATAGTATGTAAATTTCTTTGGAAAAAATATGGCTTCGTGGCTTTCAATGTTAATTTTGTCTTCCTCTACTGGAAATCAATCTCTACAAAATAATTTGTATGCTACATACTATCTAGTAATGTTTTTGACTTTGTCTTTAGGATTATGCTAATGCTACCAAAAAAATTTTCTTTCAACACTTTGAAAAATGAGAGGAAGATTTTCTAATTCAATCTAGCAAGGAATTTTAAAGTGATTAGAAGAATAGGGATCATAATTCACTTTCCATTCTTGAGTAATAAAAGTATTACGTTGATCCATAAAAACTTTAAGATCCAATGATTTCTTAACCATTTCAAAATCAACTAGTTCGACAAGCCAAAAAGATTTAGAAAAATAATGGGCATGCAAAACATTAATTGCATAATGTTTAACGATGGCCTAAATCAATGATGTAAAACCTTTATTTGAGCAAGTAAATCCAATAATATACAGAACTAGGTATCATGAAGTCATGTCTTCTGAGAAAGATTCATATAAATCATCAAGTAAAACAAAATCAAAAAATTTGGAATTCTTCATAGTCTCTACAATCTGAGAGACATTATTATTTTCCATCTTTAGATCATTCCTCACCCTGAAAAAACAATTACCACAATAACTCCACAAGAAACCCTCAAGATCGACAAAAATTTTGACAAATAACATGAATGTGGTAGTAATAGACTTATGATTACTACCAAATCTTTCTAAAATCCAACTCAACATCCACAAAAATTTTGTAAATAATGCATAGGCTTTTCAAACCCTAGACCTTTGTAAGTCTTATGGAAATAAACATATCTTATGTATGAACCTTACGAATGAGTAGGAATTTTTCTTACCATATGGGGAATATGCAAAACCATAGCAAGACACCAACTTACAATGTAGGCAAATAATTTTGAATAATAAATACAAAGAAATAGAATGGAGGCCGATTCAACCAAATTTTACATAACACTTAAAATGTCCAAAAGAGATAGACATGCCCAAGAAATGCCATGGACATATATTCCCATAAATACAAATGAACACACCACAAATGCACATGAATACATAAAGGATGCTATGTCCAATGTTTCTTGTACAAAGGCCTTTACCTCAATTTATAGGCAAGACAATCAAAGAATGAATTGATTGCAATTAGTTATGGTAGGCACATTACTATTTCTAAAGACTTCTAACTATGCCAACTTTATCTTCTTGGAATGGAAAATGACTTAATATTTTTACATGCCTTCGTGATCTTATGTAGATATCCACATCAGTTGTAAGGATGAAAACTAGAAGGGCATCCCAAAACTATTGGGTCTTTCCTTTTTCATTATTATTTTTAGAGTTGCTTTGTTGTTGAAGAGATATGTTGTATTTCTATTCCTTTTGAGAGAGTATTTGATTGCATTATTTATATATTTTGGAATATGCTTCCAAGTTAATATATTTTGGAACATGCCTCCAAGCTAGCATAAACATGTTGGTATTGAGCTTTGAATTGAATACCGAGGTGTAAAATAGACACACTTAACAACTAAGTAAGTTCTCTTATTTTTTTTTATGATATACAATCGAATACCTACGTGTAAAATACACACACTTAACAACTAAGTAACTCCTCTTAGTCCTTTTATGATATACTTTATTCACATATGTTGTATTCCTTCAACTTTAAATTTACCATAGAAATTGAACCCATAACTTTCACACTTAACAACTAAGAAACTCCTCTTATTCCTTTTATGATATACTTTATTCACATATGTTGTATTCCTTCTGCATTAAATTTACCATAGAAATTGAACCCATAACTCACCAAATTTGAAAACTTATGGCTAGAGCAATACCTTATTTTCTATTCCTTTTCTTCATTTACGTATGACATTATTTATTCATCTTTATTGCTCACATGTGGACGATGGCCTGGCAGGCCGGAAGAAAACACGCTAACCACTATACTTCGTATTGTAGGCAAATTTGACCCATGCCATGATCACAGGAGTAGGCCATGTGGAATAACGGTGTTCAAAATCCACAGCACGCATCTGCGCTATTCCAATACGGGGGCATCGTCGCAATCCCCGAGAAAGGGAGAGGGAGAGCGGCATTCGCTGCAACGAGAAATGAGAGCAATAATCCCACATGGACTGGGAAAATAACTCTTGAGAACAATAAATGTTTACTCGCACCATCATACTGCAGGCCAGCATTGCGTGATAAAAACACATACCAAAAAACCTATCATCTAATGTTGGCCTTTTGTTGGCCTTTTGTCATCCCACAACGCATTAAGTAATGCCTCATCTAGCCCAGCTGCATGTTTATTCTATGTTTAATTCATTAAGTAATGCCTCGCTACATGTTTATTCTATGTTTAACGCATTACATGTTTATTCTATGTTTAATTCATTAAGTAATGCCTCGCTGCTGGCCTTTTGTCATCCCACAACGCATTAAGTAATGCCTCATCTAGCCCAGCGGCATGTTTATTCTATGTTTAACGCATTAAGTAATGCCTCATCTAGCCCAGCTGCATGTTTATTCTATGTTTAACGCATTAAGTAATGCCTCGCTGCTGGCCTTTTGTCATCCCACAACGCATTAAGTAATGCCTCATCTAGCCCAGCTGCATGTTTATTCTATGTTTAACGCATTAAGTAATGCCTCGCTGCATGTTTATTCTATATTTATATTTGTTTGGTGCTTCAAAGAAATGATTTGATGTTCGTTGTCTCTAAGATTTGCTCTTCTGCGATGCAATGATACCAACAATGTTATTAAAACAATAGCATAAGCATTTTATTGGATAGCCCAGCTGCATGTTTATTCTATGTTTGGCCTTTTGTCATCCCACAACGCATTAAGTAATGCCTCATCTAGCCCAGCTGCATGTTTATTCTATGTTTAACGCATTAAGTAATGCCTCGCTACATGTTTATTCTATGTTTATATTTGTTTGGTGCTTCAAAGAAATGATTTGATGTTCGTTGTCTCTAAGATTTGCTCTTCTGCGATGCAATGATACCAACAATGTTATTAAAACAATAGCATAAGCATTTTATTGGATATAAATGTTAAGTTCAAGAGACGAATAATAAAATTAATTTAATTTAAGTTGATTACATTTGATTATATATAAATGGTGTTGGAACCTTAAATAATCATAATATAAATACATCTCAAGGTATACATTGTCCACCACTCTCAAACTTATGACTTATAACATTCTTAGGGTAAAACCTCATTATTAACTCAACCACACTTATGGTTAGGCTACGCAACTCATGAGTTCCCAACATTTAAACCAAACACATCATTCTTGGCACTGCTAAATCTAATTTCCAAACCAATGTTGGTTATTCCCTGGGTCCCGACTTCAGCGCTTATTATTTAGTGTTGATGACCTATTCAATAAAATGATAATAGGCAATGAGCGAATGGCGGATCACTTCACGTGTTTGTGGCCACCGCCGCACCCATGATCAGATCTTGAATAATGATCTCTAGCATATGGACTTTGAAACCTATTTGCATTTTTCTCGTTGGTGGAATTCTTGGGGTGAAAACCCTATGGGCCATTACATGATGTAATGGATGAAGGAAATGCAAATATACATTTAATATCAATTTGTAGAGCTTAAAAATCATGGAAAAAGAAACCAAGCCAAAAGCTTATGAGGCTTTTTCACCTTTTAAAAAAAGTTTAAGGTGTTTTTTGTGTTGTTGTTTTTGTAAATTTTAGCTATACTCTTTAACAATGTAGTGGAGATTTTAAATGTAATTCTAAAATTTAAATAAATGAATTCATAATTTATTATTGTAAAATTTTAAAATATCCTTTTGAACATGATTCAATGGTAAAAAAAATAGATAAAAAACATGTAATAGATTTTGTTCTTTCAAACAAGGCTTAGGTACTATTTTGGATTACACAATAGAGGATAATAACATAATAAACTTTTTAAGGGAAAAGAGAATTGGAATATATGTAACACCCTACCTATCCAACCTAAGCTTAGCTTAGGAATAGGTGGAGTACTAGCAAACCAATGATAATTACAACATATCACATACAAGTAGATTGAGTAAACATAGCAACATATATATAACTCCCTCCATAAAAATCTCAACAAGAAGCTAATAGTACATGATCTACATAAGCCTACTAACTAGCATATATATAAAAACATCATCCAAAAGATTGCCTTGTACATGGAATGCTAACCATCCAAGCCATACATATGTCTAGCCCAAAATACAACATATGAATTAATATGTTCAACACATATCATGTCCCTAGGTACATCATATAAAAATCATACAAGCAATCCATAGCCGATGGGCTATCCATACTAACACCTATAGTAAAAACATCCATCTCTCTCATAAAAACATGTAATAACATTGACAAGAATATAGAACCAAGGCCTTCATCACCTCCCTTAGGTTTGGCTTCTAGCTCCATCACTTGCATACAAAAGGGGTCAATATAAGACTAAGGGGGAGCCTTTACACATCCTCTGTGGATGGGAAGTATGATGTTATACTAGAGAAGAGGTGTAGGTAGGTTGAGCAACTTGCAATAGGGTAAGTACATCTTGAGTCATAAAGTTCTAATCGTGGGGTGTACTTATGTTTCACTTATTTTGAGTTCCAACACCCTCCCATAAAAAGCATACAATCATATCACATCACATCACACAATGATAACTCATGGCATCATGAATTTGACATATGGCTATTGAACAACTATCCAATATCATACATAGCTCAACATAAGAGCTCACTATGCATAACTAGGACTCTATCTCATAACCAAAGTGCATAACCAATACCATAGACACACAATCATAGGCCACTAGCAACCAATGCTCCAAGGGATCACCAGACTACAATGCATAACATAACAAACACATAACACATCTTCCTAAAAGCTAGTGCTTAAATGAATTACATCCATAATGTAAAGCATAACAATTATGCAAACACAATACATTTCTTAGGAACTAGTGCCCCAAGGGATTAAGATCCATTAGCATGCATAGAACACATAGCCTCTATGGTAGCCAATACATTCCCACTTAGTATATAGCATGATATCATTGATATGAGTATTTATAATACAATTAGTACTCGCAAGAATTCTACTCATTTTCCTTTACATTTAGCACTACCAGTGCTAGTGTCTACTGCCTCATCTATAGCCCTAGGCTGCCAACCTCTTGGTTGGTAGATCCATGCACATTCATATGCCCTAAGATCTCGTACTAGCTATAGGTCCTTCATATACTCTCCTGCTCTTAATATAAAGATCAAGGCAACAGCCTCACTAATGTATCATAGTAGGGGTTAATCCAACTCTTCCAGGGTGGCTCATCATCTGCACCCTTATGTGGACTTCACTATCATGCATGCACATGACATCACCTTGTGAGGATAATGCATCACAAATATAACACATCCCAAGTGACTAATAATTGATCTCAACAAAGCATATCTTCAACCATTTGCTCATATATATAATACTCCGTTAAACATATGCATACAGAGTAAGATTAATCTGAAGTAAATTTTAAGTACATAAGTGCAGTAAATTTGCAGTGGGTACATTTTGGGATGAATATTTATATTTTGCAATAAAAATATTAAGTAATAGAAAAATCTAACACAACTCCCATACATTTTTACCTAATATACAAATGCAAAAATACATTAGGTCTAAGATTTGTAAAAATTCGGAATAGCTGCCATCTTTTTCTTTTAACAAATATATTTTAACTTTTTAAATTCATGTTTCCAGCTATGAACCCAAACACATCTTTTTTGGCATTACACAAATCAGAATGCATTCAGAATTGGGAATTCTCAATTCCACGTTTCCAAAATCAGATTCTTTTGATGCATAGCATACAGATCGTGGTATTCCCAAACTTGCTTTAATTGAGTGCACAACATACTTTGGACTTAATACACACATTACCGACTTGGATCGCGACTCATGCCTCGATCATGTCCTTTTCCTTTTCTTAGGCTGCGATCTCTACATGGGTTTAACTGCCTTGTGTTCCTGACCGTGACTTGGCCGCGAAGCCATTACAGCTCGCGCTGATGTCAAAATAATGCATAGAATAAATCATGACCTCAGCGTCATCCTTTCCCCAATCCAAAAAAATGCAAAGCGATCCTATCGTAACTCGCAACCCAGCATGAATCCTAGCATAACCAACTTGCAACTAGGTCGTGACCTGTCCTGAATTTGCGGCAGCAATGATGAAACAGGAAAAGAACGCAATATGTCAAACAACTAAACATCATGCAACAACAGTTTCCATTCCTTTATGAACACACCGTCCTCCATAAACCTTACTCCACAAGCCTAAGCGCCCAACAATGAAATCTTTGTTGTCACTAAAGTTTCTCATTCAATTTCAAATTCCAAAATTCCCCCTTGTCACAGCATGACATGACATCCACAATTATCAGAAACATAATACAAATGCGTGGAATCTCTACATCAGAGAAACTCAGGAGCATAATTTGGCACCTATCCAGCCCACGATCATGCACATAAATCCAATATATAAAGCAAGAGATAGGTAAAAACATTTACATGAAACTTGAGAATTGCCGAGCCCCAGATACTAGAACCCAAGACACAAAAATGCTTCTAATAAAATCCTAAATTTTCTACAACCTAAATCAAGCTCCCAAATAATAATATGTCCTACACCAACTTCCCAGTGTCTTAAAAATCATGGGAAATGACTTATAATTCATGAAGAATGAAGAAGTAGAAGAAACCAAAAAATCAGGATGCCCAAACATGATTGGAAAGGGACGAAATAAAAAATAATATATGCTTTATTTTATGAACATAGAACAAATTACTCTATTATGGTTTTTATTTGTTAGGATTTCTCTCTATTTCCACACTTCAGCTAATGCTAAAGTACTCATCCTTCATAACTCACTCATAGGACACCCACTCAAAATATTGATCACTCATTTAAGTATCATAACTCATATACCTTGTGACCATAAAACCATATAGGCATCATAGCGCAAATTGATTAGCAATACAACTTAAACATGGATAACATGCTAAGCATGGTATCATCATAGTATGATTGATCAAGCAACACTAATTTGTAATCACATAACACAACCTACTAAACATCACTAATATCATAATCACAAATGTGTTATAATGACGTAGAGTTTGAGATCATACTTGCCTAATGGTTAGTCTTCCTCTATAACCTGTACTTTTTACTAGCCACATACAACATACTACACACCCAACAAGAATAGTGTGCATATTTATGGAGGGATGCCGGACCCGAAAAGAAGTTCTATTGATATTAACAGTGTATATTTATGATAAATCATAATCACATATATATAATATCATGGGTTCTCAAAAAATATATCATTAAGATAATATAACTAACTATGAGTCCTCGTGCTTACCTAACCCTATGTGCCGGAGATTCGCGATTGGATAAATTTTGACGAACTGTTGGCGTCGGATTCCGGAGTGCGTACAGAAGCGCATTAAATTTGCAATGGGTACGTATTTCATAATTTCCAGTAAACTTTTGTCTGGATTTGTACATATACATTGAAATGGTGGCCTTGCCTTTTTCGTTCTTGCGATGTCTGCATTTTGCATTAAAATCTTAAGTATCTTCTCCTGTTCTGAATCATACCAAAAATTTCATTTTATTGTTAAGTGGCAAGCAAGCAATCAAGATTCATGGCATCGGCATGAGACGGACCACAAAAAAAAGGGAGTACGAATAAATAAACAAACACACGGAAATCACGAAAGGGCTACTATGCTAACCGAAGGCCGAAGGGGCAAGTATGGGTCATACGGAAATCAAGTTTTGGACGGGGCGTGCCAGGAAAACATTGCATTTGCATGGATTCGCGTGCCTTTGGGAGCGTCAAAGGTTCCGCCATGACTCACACATTCACGCGTGTTTATTGTTCATTGCTGGTTTTTGCTCTTTTTCTCAAAGAAAAAACAAAACAGGGTCATCGTCATGGGTCATGAGGGTCATCGTCATGGGTCATGAGTCATGAACATGATGACGGATCGATGCTTGTTCAACTATTTTAAAAATCTGTTTGCTTATAAAGCAACGAAGCCCAGCACATGGCCAATGGTCACATGCAAGCTCATGGCGCTCTGTTTTTACTTTTCCCTTCATCATGATCAGTGTCGATTTTTCAACATCTGAGAGGTTTGGGATCATTGTAGGTGAGGTGACTTACTCGGCTGTGCCTAGTTTAGTTAAGTTGTGTCTTCTTATAATGCGGCATCTTCAACGTGGTCCTATGGCGCTACTCACATGTAGTCCCTAGGGTGCTACTCACAGGTAATTGTTGAACAAAAGTATTAGCAGACCTGATCTGTTATAAATTTGGTTGAGGCTTGAGGCTTAATTTCATTTTTGGAAATATTGGATTGAATTACAAAAGGGTTTCATTTTATTGTTGTCATTTTGGTTGCTGCAGAAATTATATGTTTGGCCAAGATTATGGCTCCTGAGTAAGGAAATGGATTCAATGCCCTCCATACCTTTGCAAATTTTCTTGCTTCAATTTAATTTAATGGTGATATTGCAATCTTCTGCGCAATTTTTAAGCATTACCAATATTTTGGATTTACATTGTACTTGTTCTATATTTTACAATGTATTTTTATGATATATGAGATTTAATTTTCAAAAAAATTAATATATTTAAATTTTCTCAGNAATCCTTGATTCCTCGCTTTCCACGAATTGGATTCTTTTGATGCATAGAGCTAAGCACAGTTACACAACATAGCACAATATTGTGGGTCCAATGGTGAGTGGTTATAATATATATGAACTTGTGGTTTATTCATTATCAAATTAAAAAATAGAAGCACTCGATTATAGAGAAAAATGAAATGCCTACTTAAAGTACAAGAGAGATGATAAAGATGATGTATACCTAGAGTGTTACATATGTATATAGTTATTTTTATCCCTTAACAAAGGAAGAAAATAAGTAAAGATTGCATGCAGAAAAGAAATTTGGAATATTCAAATTATGATATTAATAAATCTTAGGTTCTTCCATTGTGATTATGACGTATTATTCCAAATTTATGCATCAATTTGTAATGTAAGTTTAAAATGGAATGTGACTTTTAATGCATGTAACAAGATTTAAGGTAAAAAAGAAAGAAAGAAAAACTTTATTAATATTTTTGGAGGATCCATGTAACATCCTTCTTCTTGGCCTTAATTTAGAAAGCATTACATTGGGTATAGAATCCGTAATAAATGGTTGGTAATGGTAAGAAATAATTGGGACTAAAATGAACTAATGCAATGATGAGGAAGCAAAAGGAAAATGTGGTGATACCATGACTAAAAGAAAAGAAAGGACATTATTAGTAGAAGATTATACAATAAACTAGTTGATGCAATATAATAACAACTAAAACTACAAATAACTAAAATTGACAATAGAGAATATGAGTCTAAAAATAATGAATAGCCATAAATATCTAGCAATATCAATATGTTCAGCAATATATAAAAATATCCATGATCTAAATACATAATGCATGATAAGAAAATAATCTAGTACATGAACAGAAATGTAATAACATGCAAAAGAGATAATAGTCTACAACTATAAAGTAAACATGCATACTATCTAAAATCACTATCAAATATCAAGAGATATTCTTGCTCCAACTAGCCTTGATGACCTAAAAATAAAAGGAGTTAGTATAAATTAAGTGAAAAATCTTGGCATCTCCTCTAGTTCATTTGAGGGCAAGTTTCATGGTAGCTAGGTAAAGGCATGTTGGCTTGCAACACATGTCATTAGAGCACAAACATACTAGACATTATGGATCACACATTATGCATAGATCTAAGCATCAGACAAATATTTAACTAAACCAGATTATCTACTCTAATCCATCAACTTACAAATAAGGAGACTAGCATGCATAGCACTAAATTTCAAATGTATGAATTATTGTAATGAGCATTTTGAATTTTTAAACAAACCAAATGCCAAACTATCATGTGCATGGATTTATTTATTAGTCTCAAACCAAACTATCAATGCTAAAGGTACTATTAAGGACTCACCTCTAATATTCTAGAGGCATCAAACAAAGGACCAATGAGCTATGGATTGGGCCTACAGTGAGAGCCACACTGATGCATCATAGTGATGGTCAAATACCAAATATGTCTAAGGAGTCCATCTTCAACCAGTCACACAACTTAGTGCTACCTCCTAATGAACAACAAATATTTGAGCATCCAAACATGTACAAACCAACTGTTGATAGTGGAATGGCACAACAACAAGCCATCAAGTCCAAACAATTGAAAACTCTAATATGAACCAAGAATCAACTTCAATGTCAAATTAAACAAATCAATAAGTACCAAACCAATCCAATGATGTTAAATGACATCCAAAAGAGGTCAAAACATGTCAAATTAACCTCTAACTACAAGATAGTCCAAAAAGGAAAAATTCAAGAGATCATGACTTAACCACAACTCATGGTGGCTAACCACGACTTGTGGGTTTATAGAAAAACTACTAGTAGAAACTAGCAAAATTAACTCAACCGCAACCTAACCACGAACTATGGTGGGTGACCATGTTTAGACCATGATCCATGGTTAACTAGAAACCACTCAAGAGTCTCAAAATGAACAAAATAAAAAGGAAGACTTGACCATGACTCATGATGGATGACTACAACTTGTGAAATTGTAGGTTTTGCAAAAAGTAGAGACCAAAATTGTAAGGGAAGATAAAAGGGTTGACCATGATCCTACCATAACTCATGGTGGGAGACTACAACTTGACCATGACTTGTGGTTAGTGTCAATAGCAACACCATGACTTGTGGTTGACTCATCATTCTAGTGCAAAACACAAGACTAAAGAAAATAATTCAAAATAATTTCCAAACATTTAGAAATTAATAGGGAATAACATTGAGATAATAGAGATGACATTGGAAAACATTAACAAACCATCAACTCTAGCAGAAAAACACTCAATTAAATCAAATACACAACAAGGATTCCAAACCCAGGGAAATCATAAAAAACTCCTAAATTAGTGGTAAATTGAAATTTAGCAAAACAATCAAGACCCAATTAGATCTGAAGTAAGATAAATATAATAGCATAGAAGTATAATATTAATACACAAGACCAAGCCCAAAATAGTTCTTGCATCAAATTCTTATGAAACCTAAAATTCCAAAAAATCAACAAAATAGTAAATTTCAATGTTACGAAGCTTGTAAATAAAGTATAAAAATTAGACAAATCTAATCATTTAAAATGTAACCTAGCACAACCATAATTTCATGAAAATCTACAAAATCCAACCTTATTAATAATGCATAAAACCTAAAAATAGAAATAATCATGAGAAAATGCTAAGATAGCTCACTCGGAAAATAAGAAGCATAAGTTTGAACCACAGGATTAGATGATTGCTGTTAGACTCATGTAAAATAGGATTATACAAGAGCAATATAAGCATTGTTTCACTAGGTGAAGCAATTGAGTCTTGCACACTAGATGCTAAGAGTCTAATAATCAAAAGTTTCATTGGATGAAGCTCCCAAGTTGATTCTTGAGAATCACAATGGCTCCACAAGACTTTCATCATCAAAACAACTTTGCTGCATAAGTACCACTTTGTCCGATCCATGGTCCTAATGGGCCACACCACATAAAAAGCGTTAATTTGATGCTATACTTTGATCCAATTAACAAAATTGTTCTCATTAGGAACATACTTCTAAAGCATGAATACATGAAAGATGTTATGCATGCTTGAAAGTTGTAATGTAAACTTACATGATACGCCACTTGTCTTATGCATTGAAGCATGTCAAACAGTCTGATGTAATGAGATGCAAGCTTTCCTTTCCATCCAGAATGCATTAAGTCCTTCAATAAAGAGACACGAATGAACATATGATCATCAATTATGAACTTGGAAGACTACCTCTTATGATTCACATAACTAGGCTAACTATCTTGAGCTACTTTGAACCACTTGCAAATATTCTTAATATGACATTTCATGCATAAAACTATATTTGAACTAATCCAGTGTCTATCCTTGATTGCATCCTAACACAAAGGAGTCCTACAAGATCTATTGTACAAAATCTCTTACAGTGTTGCTTCCAAACTTGCTTGGTAGCTATTGTTGTAGGTAAATTTAGCCAATAGTAATAAACTATCCTAACTATTCAAAAACTATAAGGCACAAGACTAAAGCATGTCCTCTAAAACATGGTTAACTCTCTCAACTTTCCCATTTGTCTATGGATGGTACACTAAACTCAAATTCAACATAGTATCCAAGCTATCCTTGAATGCTTGCCAAAATTGAGAGATAAATCTGGCATCATGAGTAGACACAATTTTAATAGGAATGTTTTTCAATTATATAATTGCAAAGACAAGTAACTATGTGACATTCTCTACATTGACTATCATATTTGTAGTAAGAAAATGATCTCACTTGGTTGATAAGTCAACAATAACAAAGATGGCATCCTTTCCACCCCTAGTACAAAATAAACTAATAATGAAAGCTATACTGATTACTTTCCACTTCTACTACAAAATAGTTTGAGGGTATAAGTAGTCATGTAGTCATTAGTTCTCAAGCTTAATCTATTGGTAACTTAAGAACTTCACTCCAAAATTTCCAACCAACTTTTTCATGCCTAGCTACTAGTACCACCTCTTCAACATTTAATACAGCTTTTCGCTACAAGGATGCATGTGAAACTTACTAAGATAAGCTTCCTCCAATAGAAGGTGTTACAAGGAATTAGACACAGCATCCAATCCTTATAAAAAAGTAATCTCATCTAACACAAATGATGAACCACTAGACTAACCAAGCTACTTGCAACAAGGATCTTATTGCTACTTTACATGAATCTCATCTAGCACATCTAATTGAATCGCCAAGTTGTAAAGCTTATTGGTCACATGATTCAAGGCATTTGTAACAACACCACTTTTTCCTATTTAATACTAAATGGTAAAGTAAAAATTAGCTAATAATTCAATTCACCTCCTTTAACATAGATTCAATTTTGGTTGATTCATTAGGTACTACAGCCCTTTATGATCAATTCAAATCATCAACTACTCACTAAACAAATAGTGGATTCAAAACTTCAAGGCAAATACCACTACTCTTAACTCAAAGTCATTCCTAAAATAATGCAACTCATGTGGATTTAATTACCTTGAAACATATGCTATTACTTATCCCTCTTGCATGAGAAACATTCATAACATTCAACTAATGCCTAAGTTCAAACATTGTATAGTTTACTTAGTATAGGTGAGATTACAACAGGATTTATAATCAACCTACTCTTGAGCTTGTCAAAAGTAGCCTAACATTGTGGATGCCATGAGAACCTAACATCTTTCGACAATAGCCTCATGAGATATGAAGCAATGTGAGAAAATTTCTTAACAAACCTAACAAATCTTCTATAGTAACTTGCCAAACCAAGAAAATTATGAATCTCATTAACATCCTTAGGGATAGGCCAATTCCAAGTAACTGATATCTTAGTGGGATCCATCACTATACTAGCCTTCGAAACATGTTCTAAGAACTAAATCTCTTAATGCCAAAACAAATGCTTATAAGGTTGAGTGAACAACTGATGCTTCTTAATTATCTACAAAACTATTTCAGATGCTACTCATGTAGATCCTTCAATGGTGAGTACATCAAAATGTCATTGATCAACATAATAATAAAATGGTCTAGGTAAGGTATCATCACACTCTTCATGAGATGTATAAATACATCATGAGCATTAGTAAGTCTAAATGGAAAAACCATGAACTCATAATACCCATACTGAGCCTTGAAGGTTATCTTGGAAACATAATCCTCCTTAATGCAAACTTGATGGTATCCAAACTTCAAATCTCTTTGAGAACACTTGAGCTTCTCTCAATTGATTAAACAAATCATCTATGTAAACTAAAGAATACTTTTTCTTCATCGTCACTTGATTGGACTATTGATAATCGATGTAACACCTCATGTTACCATCCTTCTTCTTAAAAGAGAATAGAAGCATCCAAAGGAGATACACTTAGATGAATTAGATCCTTATCTAGTAGCTTCTAAAGTTGAATCTTTAGTTCATCTAACTCAATAAATGACATCCTATGTGAAACTTTAGATATAGGCTCATCACGAGGGTTAAGAACAATCTCAAACTCAACATCATGTCATGGAGGGAAATCAAGCAACTCTAAATAGAAGACATTAAGGAACTCATAAACTATAAAAATTTGATTGATTCCTTGTGAAGAAGAAGTTTCACTAACACAAACTATGAAGTAGGAATGATCCTTCTATAATAAGTGATGAAATGACCTTGGAAAACCAAGATCCATCTTAATCTTGCATGGCCTAGTATGCATGGTTACCTGAACACCTTCATTGGCTACCAAGGAAAGTGTCTTATGATAATAATACAAGCTACCTGAATAGTGAGATAAACAATCCATGCCCAAGATGATTTCATATTCTCTTAAACTCATGATGTGAAGATTACTAAGCCAACAATCATTCTAAATCACCAAAGATATAGATCTATGGACTTAATCTACAATGAGCACAGTATCACTAATAGTGTTCATGAAAAACCCTTGAATAAGTAATTAACTCTCTAAATCCAAAAATCTAACCACTTGTGGATCAATAAAAGAATGATTGACATAATGATCAAAGAGAATTAAAATTATAAAATCTAAAAACATACCTCGAGTCTACATCACAGTGTTGAGTTAAGCATCAACTAGCTAGTTAGTCAAAGCATAAACACGTTCATGCATCCTAGCATCACTTTGATCTCTTGCTAATGTATTATCATGTTGTGAACCATCATTGTCTAAATGTGTTAGATAGTTAAAGCTCTTGTGATCTAGATAGCCATAGTTACAATAGTTGTGGTAATCCATCTTTTGAATAGCCCACCAATGATTAGAGAAATCTTGAAATTGGTATGTTGCTAATTAAGTTTGTTATGTAGGAGTATAATCCAACAACTGTAAGATCTTAGTGATCTCCTTGAACCACTTAATAGAGGTAGTAGGATCCTTCTCATCTTAAAAGGTAGGTAGTCCCAACTTATAGAATTTCTCCATAAGCTCAAGTTCTAATGGTTTTTTGCACCACTACCACTTCATGAACCAACAAGCATTGATAACATGTTTGAGTTCTTCTCTAAATGTTGATGGAAGAACTAGAATAGATAGTGACTAATGTTCAATTAACTGATCTCCTCATTTGTAGTAGCAGTAGGAGTAATGGAAGTAACAGTCTCCACTTTAGGATCAGTTACATGATCCTCTGTTTGATTTCAAAGGGGATCAGCTGTTGAATTTGGATTGTTGGACCTAACATTCTCCCTCATATCATAACTACATCCACCTTTAGCCAGAAACAAAATAACATGAACTAAGAAAATCATAAAACCTATATTTTGATACTAGCTTATAATATCCTCCTTCTTACCCTTAAGTTAGAAAGCATTAAATTGGATATAGAACCCCTAATGAATGATTAGTCATGAAAAGGAATAACTAGAAATGAACTGAACAAACATTGTGATAAGGAACCAAAAGAAAAATATAGTGATACAATGATTAAAAGAAAAGGAAAGGCATTAACAATAGAAGATTATATGATAAACTAGATGATGCAATATAATAACAGCTAAAACTATAAATAACTAAAATTAACAAAAGAGCATATGAGTCTAAATATAATGAATAGCCATAAATATTTTGTGGTATCAATATGTTTGGCAATACATAAAAATATCCATGATCCAAACACATAATTCTTGATAAGTAAATAAACTAGTACATGACCAGAAATTTCATAGCATGCAAAAGATATAATAGTCTAAAAATGAAAAGTAAACATACATAATAGCTAAAATCATCAACAAACATCAAGATATTTCCTTGATTCACCTAGCCCTAAGAAAAAGTAAGTTAGTATAAATTAAGTGAGAAACCTTACCAACTCTTCTAGTTGATTTGAGAGCAAGCATCATGGTGGCTAGGCGAAGGCATGCTAGCTTGCAACACATGTCAGTAGAGCAGAAACCTACTAAACATCCTAGATCACATCATGCATATGGTGTGGATCCTAACTCAATAGATCCTAAAAGAATCTATTCTACAAGTTTCATAAGCAAATTAAGCTTAGCAAATAAGAACAATAAAAAGGAATGAAGAAAATTATTCCTTTTATTAAGAGACAACTCTCAAAATGTAGAGAAATTCATAAAAGATGAGGAGTCAAGCTTAACTCACATCTCTCCCAAGGATCTTAGAGGCCACACATACTCCATCTCAATCCTCAACTGCTCATACTTGGAGCATCAACTCAATGTAAGACACTTATAAGAGATTCTCTCAACCTCTTTCAAGTGCTCTCCCTTACTTACACTCAAACTCTCTTACAAAAGCTCTTAAGAGATCTCTCAAATTTCTCACTTACTCTCTTGCCCAAACTCAGGCCTTGGGTACTTATTTAGAGATTCTCATGTAACCTTTCATCTTCCTTTGCATTTAAAAATATAAATTGATATCCATTATTCATCATGGTTAGAGGAGACATCTTGCCTGAGTACATATGAGTTGTAGGAGATGTCTTGCCTGTAGAGGAGATGTCTATGCTCCATAGGAGGCATCCATCTTGTAGATGAGACATTTATACTTTAGAGGAGATGTCTATCCTTACAAGACCAAAACTAAAAATGCTTATTTTAAGGCTTGAAACATTTGGACACCTTCAAAAAAGTCCCCATTGATCCTAGAACCCCTTAAACTCACCAAAATAGGTTCCAAACATTGCGAAACATGTCAAAACATCCTAGAATCATCACCAATAAGGCCAACACAAGAAGACATACATAAAAAAGACACACACATGCCCAAAATACATTGAGGATTAGACAACGGTTGGGTAATATCCTTGTCATCTCTCCCAACCTTAAAAATGTAATGCTTAATGACCTTTCATAAGTTAGAATGCTCTATTCCCCCATGACTCAAGGCCATCATACTTAGCACAATAATTAATATTTAATGCATCAAAAACATGAGAATGAATATTATTTGAGATTTTAGTTTTAAGCTTCCCTTGCTTATGGAGGCTTGTTCTCATGTCCCACCCTGCTTCCTTCATTTGAACATCTGTTGGACATTACATTGTGATGTGGAGTAGTAAAAAACAAAGTATCATTGCCCTATCCACTATAAAGGGAGAGTATGGAGTTGTTGAAAGTTGTTATGCAAAATGTTTATGGATGAAGAAAACTTTGAAAGATTTATAAGTTGAGGTTGAAATCATACCTATCTATTATGATAATAAAAGTATTATCAACATTCCAAAAAATCCAGTACAACATTCAAAGACTAAATGCATTGAAGTGAAACATCACTTTATTCATGAGCATGTTGCTAATAATAATGTTCATTTAAAGTTTGTAAGAACCAACTAGTATCTTGTAGATATCTTTACTAAACCATTGTAGAAAAGGAAATTTATCTAATTATGTTACAACATAGTTATTGTGCCTAATGAGATAAGTTAGGATATTATCTTTTTTTTTCTCAAATACAATAGTCATAAGCATTTTGATCTTGATAAGGGTAGCCATGAAGGCTCCTAGGCATAAGAGGAATGGTTACAAGAGCCTTGGGTTTGACAAGGATGGACATGAAGGCTTCTGAGCCTAAAAGGGATGGTCATGAGGGTTTTAGAGTTCTTCCTTGCATGCATATCTTGTATGTGTTTTTGAAGCATGTGTGCTATGAATGTAAGGATGGTCCCTCTAGGTTTATTATCATCTTCTTATTTCATGATTGTAGGTACTAAACAACCCTTATGTTATTATGTTTCATGGATAGTTTTACTCTTTCTTGTATCATTCATTCCAGTTGAAATTAATGGAATTTCTTATTTAGTTGTTTATTTACTAATTTTCTAGTTTCATATGATCTTCTTACTCTAATACCATTTGTGATGTATCATTCAAAATCTACACATCAATTTGTAACATAAGCTCAAAATGAAAGGTAACTTTTAATACAATAAATATGATTTTAAAAAGGAAAAAGAAAAAGAGAACTTTATTAATAATTTTGGAGAATTTGTAACTCAATTTTACCCAAAAGTCTTTCTTCCTTAGGTTTCTTAATGCTTGAATCAACAATTCACCCTACGGTCAAGCCTAATATACGTGGCTTCAAAGGATTGATCAGGTCCTCTTTTTCCCACTTCTATGGTGATCCTCTACTATCATTTCATCTAGACATCATGTTATTATTTAGGTTTTTTTCATAACCATCCAAGAGATACCCAAGGATAAAGTTGCAATATTTCAAACATAATTAGTTACTAGTTACAAATAGTTATACTTAATTAAGGTTTAGTACAACCATTTACGTCATATTATAGTCTTTTCACATGGTACATCTTTTCACCTAATCCATACATGAATTAGTACATTATAGTGATTTTTTAAATAGAAAAAAAATTAAGTAGAGTGTTGTTACAAATAAAAATTAATGCATAAATAAAAAGTAAAATAAAAATAAGAAAATTAAGAGAACTTTGAGTGTAGGTCCAAAGCCTTAAATAAGAAAAAAACTGGTATAAAGATAAAGTGAATAGTAATAAAATACAAAAAATTCATCATCACAACTAATAGTGGAGGTAATTTAGTAGAATGCACAAAATGCACTTAATATAGACTCAAAGTAAAGGAATAGAGGTAGTTGAACACACAACTAGTTAGCCATGGAGATAGAAGTAAAGCTCTTATACCATATGAGTTTGATTTATGTTGCATAGTAGTATATACACTTAACATTATCTTTCTTTTGCCAAGGTATAACCAGTAAAATTGATCATAAGCACACACATCAATATATCAATCTAGTTAGCATGCTGCATAAAGGGCATACATCAATGTATTAGTATATCCTATATGCACTAAAAATGCATGTATCAAAATAGCTAGTACCATTGAATTCTTGGCACACATCAATATAGTTATCACTCATAATTGGCATATTAATATACACTAATTATTATTATGATTATTATTTCTTTCTTATGTCATAGTAATAACAACAATGTCCTTCACTAAGGACAAGAAATTTCCAAAAATTTTCTTCTTATGATATAAATATTTTTAAGATTTTTCCTGCAAGGTAAAATGGCTAAAAAAATTTGAGAAGGATAGAATTTTTTATTCTAATTCTATACTTATATGTTTACAAATAGCATTTTTTCATTAATCAACACATAAATTTGTTGTTTCTAAGCATGTTTGCAGTGCTTAAGGAATATCCTGTCTTTCCTTTTATGTTGTTGAGTTTGGACTAAGAACACGAAGCTAGAAGTAAATTTGGGATCCAGGAGAAGCAAAGACCTTATTTTCATTAACTTGGAATGTAGGATGGATGTTCCACTAGAGACCTAGATAAGATTAAGCAAATTTTCCAATCTAGGATTAAGTAATTTTTCTAGTCCAAACTTGGATGTCCAACCTAAGTGTGCATGATTAGAAATAATTCAAGAATGTTTTGGGATGTCTAACTTGAGGAAAAGTCCTACGCAAAATGGGCATTCAACTTTTGAATGGGATGTCTCACATAGTCATTAGAGCAAAATAAAAATGTCATTCCAAATTATATTCACTCTAGTTCAACTGGAATTTACAAAGAAAAGTCTAGGAAGGCAAGGTTAGAAAAAGCTATAGCCTTGCCCACTTTCATGGATCCCTAAATTTGGCATTTGCTTGATACCAGTATTTGAATCTCTCCATCTTTGCATACTCTTCCTAGAACACTTGGATCAAGGATAATTATTTCATTAGGAAGCTTCATCATAGCTACACATTTGTTCTTCCAAGGTTTAAAATGCAATTTGTTCTCTTAATTTATTATATTTGTTTTGTATTCCTATTTCTAAGGCTCTTTGTTCTAGGCCCTAGCTTTCTTATGCATATTATGTATATCTAATTTGTAAGATGATCATCTACATTTTTTTTTGAGGAGCTTTGGGTTTTCTCTATAGGGAAATTTCCATATTATATTGTTTTTTCATAAGGGATTTGTACATAATTTATTCTAATGGATTGCCAAGTGCTTTTAGGTTTCTCTTGAAGGGTTTTAGTATGTCTTGCTATTAGAAGTAGTGTGAATGTGTGTCTTGTAACTTCTTCATCTTCATTTCCTTTGATGTTGAGTAGAGTAGGAAGTAGCAATAGTCTTTCCTTTGATATTGGTATATTTCCTTTGATTTATTAAGAGTTATTATCAGCATCTTTATTTGAAGAAAAAAGAATTTAGAAGGTTAGGGATTTAGAAAATTGCTAAAAGAGTAAGAAGAGGCCAAGAGCCTTCATGTGTGGATCATGCCCAAAAAGGAAAAACTCTATAAATAGGGGTGAACCCCTCCCATTGTAGCTTCCTTTCATTGTGAGTTGAAGTAAACAAAAGCTCTTCCTTCCTTCAATTTTTTAGTATTCTTGTGTAAGCTTTGTGTGCTCAAGGAAGCTCTCTTATCTTCCTCCCTTTTTCTTTTTTTGCATTTTTACAACATGGCTTTCACATCTTAAGGAGTGAATCCCCATTTCATGGGTTCTTCTCTCAAGTTCTTAAATTTTCTTCTTTCATATATTCTCATATTTTATTCATTCTCACACGTTTCTTACATGCATGCTCAAATTTCACGTTCTTTTGACAATCAAAAGTTAATTACTTGTTTCATCATGTTTCTAATGAAGAATTGAAGAATTTAGAAGTGGCTTTATGTTCTATTTCATAGGATTCACTCCTATTTGATTATTCAATCTAATTTCTATCTTGTTTCATATTCAAGATGAAGAGTTTCAATCCCTTTCATGATAATTTCATGTAAAAGTGCATAATTTTTTTTGCATGAGCTTATTCCAAGCTATTTAGCTTATGTGAGTCATTTGTCATGTTTATCTTAAGTTTCTAAAATCATTTAAAGTCATTTATGGATTCAAGAAATTTGTGCATATTTTGTGGGTTTTGTGCATGTGCCACACATTTGGAGAATTGAACCTATGTTTGATGTTTATTTCCTAATTTAAGCTTGTTTCAACATGTTTAGAGCCTAAGAAACATGTTTTTAGTCCTTACTATAAATTTTGGACTCTAGAAATTTCCTAGAAATCATCTAAAATATTTTTTGTTGTTGCTCTTTGTTTTTTTGCAAAATGACTTTTTCACCATGACTCATGGTGAACACAACAACATTTTCAAGCAACCAAAACCTCACTAAATCCCTACCATGACTTGTGGTCCACTCATGGTATGAGATTTTACTAGTAGCACAACTTGTGGTTCACCTGTGGGACCAAATTTGAAGTATACGAGGTACCATAGAGGCTAGAATGTTCACCACAACTTGATCAGGACTCATAGCCAGCTTATGGTTTTCTTAAGAGTTTAGTTTTCTTTGTTTTTGATAGATCATGACCCCTGGTAAGCTTGTGTTAAAGTCAATGATTTTTTACACAGTCCTTATTCACTAATATGGTGATAAATTGTTGGTTGGATTTTCATAACAAGCTAGTTTGACTTGCATTTCAAACCTTTCCAATTTTTTTTTGATTTTTCACGATTAATGGAATAAACTAAAGAAGCATATAAATATACTATTAGAAAAAACACAATGGAATAAACAAAGAAAACAACCTTATTATAATCTGGCAGCAAGATGAAAACACTATCTTACCAACTTGCTAAAATAACTTACCAACTTGTTAAAACATTTTATAGATCATATCTATGTTTTTGGACTTAGTTGTTGAAATTGCAAATTATGATTTATGATTATCATTGTATTGCAGCTTGTGTTGCAGGTATTAAGGCTTATTAATTGATGAGACGCGGTTTGCGTCAGCCACGATATCGCGTACGCGATATCGCAACTGACGCGATATCGCATCCCCCGCGATATCGCAGTCAGCCGCAATTTCTATAAATAAGAGGTGGCTCTCCCTTATTCGGGATCCCAGTTTTAGTGTAGCGAAGCTCTGGCAGTTTGATCCCTCCAGAGTTAGAATTTTCCCGTGTCTGCCCGCAGTGTGGTGAATGTGATTGTACGATGTCTTTATTCGAGTGTGCCGTACTTGGACACGCACATGACCGACAATAAATATCGAGATTACTTCATCATTGCAGCATTCACTTAGTTTATTTATTGTTATTTATTTCATGTTATTTATTGCTTTCATAGCGCGGTGTGAGTACAACTTAACTACGAGCATCTACGGGTGTGTATGGCTAGTTAAGGAATTGGTTGCTCATCGCGAGTAGTTTCTCATCCTTAAACTTCTAGAAGCGGAATGAGTACGACTTGATTACGAGCATTTAAGTGTGACTTCTTGGTAGCCCAGTGGTGTAGCTAGGGGGATCTACGCTTGGTAACCCAGTGGCGTATTTGGGGTCTACGCTTGGTAATCCCAGTGTCGTACCTAGGCCTATGCTTAGTAGTCCCAGTGGCAGTCGTGCACGAAGTCCAAGATGTGTACGGTTGATCAAGGAATCGGTTGCTCGTCGCACTTAGGCTAGATTAGATTTTCTTACCCTTTTCCTCTTAGCTTAGATTTAGTTAAATATTATTTTCCACTGCCATCGAGAGTAGCGTTAGATTAGGACACATCATACACCTCATCTAGACTAAACCATAC
>MNCI01022974.1:425870-467819 GCA_015680685.1 Gnetum montanum | reverse complement strand
AGGTGGGAAGACAGCGAACTGCGACCTAAGGCTAACTATCTAGGTGCTACAACTAGTCCATCTACGGAGTTTGACCGGATCGCCCGTGCAACGCTCGTTTCGTATGGTTGAGTGTAGGGGTACCTCGTCACTCATCATTAATAAATTGGAAAGTGGGAGTTCTATTGCTTTCTAAAGAAATAAAAAGGAAATATACTTTAGTAGAATAAAAAATATTTAATCAAGTTTAAAATGATTAAAATTAAAAATATTAATATATTTTAATGTATTTTTAAAATGAATCGAGTTTTTTTTGCCGAGTCATCCAAGTCAGCAAGTTTTTCTAAGTCATTTCTAAAGTTGAGTCGAGAATTTCTCTGATTTTTTTAATCATTGGTTAAAATAACACAACTTAATCCTAACCTACAATTAGCCATTACAACCCATGGTAAAATATCATGACTCATGGAACTATAAACCATGACTTCTCAACTCGTGGCCAAAATCAATGTTAACGAAGCTAAAATTTCTATTGTAACTAGTTTAGATGGATCTTATTCCATTGCCAACCTATGACACTTTTGAGAGTAGTATCATTCTCAATTTTACAAGGTTCTTAGAAGTCTTGTGAGATACCAAGCTTAGAAGATTTGATTACCTTGCTGGAAGTGTGTAGCATTTAAGGATCTACCATCGTGGTATTTGTCTACCGTAGAATTCAATTCTTTTCTTATTTTTTGTAAAAGGAAAACCTACCATGTCATCAAAACTCAACATCTTAGTTGTCCAAAAGTTCATAAGCTTAAAACTTCAATGACCTTGAAGACTAAAAGCCTAGTGACCTTGAAGACCATAGGAGACCATAGGCTTAGAGACTAAGAAGTCTAAATATCTAGATGTTTAGAGGTTTAGAAGTCCAAACATTCAGAGGTCTAAAAGTCTAAATACTTAAAAGGATGTGTCATGTTGCATGCTGACATCATCAAATCCATTATGGTAGTTTCTACACATGAATAAGTGCCTTTAGATTCTTAAATCAAAGAAGCCACTTAGCCACTTCACATGAATATTTTTCAATACCAAAAAACAAGGAATTGCCCATGTTGTTTGATAATTGAACCAAGACATTATTACCATTCATTACAACTTCATTCTTATTACCATTCACATTCAATTATTCATTTACTTCACTTTCACTTATATATTTTCAGCACATTCAATGCCTCTTCCATTACATGTGCATTGCAACTTGTTCATGTAATGCCTTTTACTCAAAGTTCTTTGTAAAGAGAGCAAATAGTTAAGTTTTCTTAAAATTTAAAAGAATTTGTATTAATCTTTCTTTTATTTTCTATCATTCAACATCATGCTAGCAAATTATGCTTAAGGTCCTCAAACAAATTGCTTTTGTAGTAAGGTATACAATCACTATGTTTTCAACTCAACATTAGCTTCTAAACAATTAGTCTACTATTACTTCATTTTATGCGATATTCACAAAACAAGATAAATAAATAATTTTCTTTTCATATTTCATACGTTCTAAAACTAAAACCATGGAAGTCTAAAATTTAAGATTTTAGTGCTTACAATTTTTAATTCTA
Source organism: Gnetum montanum (assembly GCA_015680685.1). Lineage (NCBI taxonomy): Eukaryota > Viridiplantae > Streptophyta > Gnetopsida > Gnetales > Gnetaceae > Gnetum > Gnetum montanum. The sequence continues at coordinate 466,236 of MNCI01022974.1, read as the reverse complement.
TTTCTGGGAACCTTTCCATCTTTGCTTATATTTATCTTTTTATATGTTTTTATTATTAATATCATTTTTTTTCTAGTTTTAACTTATCAATGATTGCTAATATGTTATCTGAGGATGAGTATCATGCCCTTTTAAAAAAAATCTAAACTTACCCCATTTGAATATAATCAATGTAAACTTTAATTTGATGAAAATCATGCAATCCATGCCCCTTACCTTTAAGTCATTGAAAAATTGCACAAAATTTACGAATTGCTAACTATAGAGAGTAAAAGGAAGCAGATTATGTTTATGTTGTCTACCTTCAACTAGCAAACCATTGACTTGATCTTGTTTTATAAGCTAATTGAAGAATATACATTTGCTCACAAGAATAAAGAGCCAAAAATAGAAGATAAAGAACATGAACAACTAGAACAAGGTGAAGATGATAAAGATGATTCAAAAGATAAGTCTAACTAGTAGCACATACCTAAACCATGTAACGTGACAAATCATATAAAATGTCATTCTTATACCTTAAATAAAAGTCACTCTAAACATTTCTCTGATGTACACATTGCATAATAGTCTACAATAATTTTGAAATAATTAAAGTATTGTTTCATGTCTTAGAGTAATCTTCTAGAGTTTAAAATGATGAGAGAGTGCTAACGATTAAGGTGCACTTCATTATGAACATTGTGACGCTTCTTCGTCATGAACATTGTCACGATATGTACCAGCATTTTACGCTAAAAGCAACAATCATAAATTCGGCTATTATTGCTTTCATATAAGCCTGCAGGTGAACAACGCCGGTGGCTGACGGTTTTGCCGTGGAAATTCGCTTTGTAACTATTGAATGAGTGATGAACACAAAATTCTCTATGAGAATTGAACAAATATTAAATAAATAACTAAGCTAGACATTAATCATTATAACATAGAAAGAACTCTAGAACCAGAGATGGTAACAGAATAACAGATGAAGGTCATCAAACATGATTGCTCACGATGGTCATGATACATGCACTCTGCTATTTAGAAATGATCAGCGGAGCTAAAACTTCCATGAAGCAGTCAAAAAATTAAAAAGACATTCATCATCCAAAGAAAAAAAACTTTGGGAAAGGAGAACTTCACGCAGAGAGAACCATGGTCTGGAATATGGACATGAATGGACTACTCCACAGTTTACATATGTAGGAGATGCCAAGGAAAGCACTACGTTGACACTTCAGAATTCAGACAGACAGATTGCAATGTTTTTTCCACCTTAAACCTGCAAAAGTTCAGGAAACGTTTGATGCCAAGTTTACTGCAGATCTTCTTGGGTTTTGGCAGGCTTCTGTAAGCTCTAGTTCTACGCAGAGAGGTCGTCTTTGCAATCCATTGCCTATTATTCAAAGCTCTGAATTTGATGGTTCGGTTCTTTCTTCCACCGAACCCCATATCAGGTACCTGCAACTCCTTTCCTTCCTCAAAGTGGCCACAACCAGAAGTTTCTTGGTCGGCAACCCATCTTCCTGTGACATTCAATATAAGAGCAATCCAAGACTGATAAAAGTACCAAAGCATCATGATACTCAATAATATTATCAAATATGAATAAGTTTGTCGGATTGCTATCCACAAATGTTATTCCGGATATTTCGCGCCGGCAATTAGTCCTCTCGATGTGGTTCGCTGAAAGCAATTTCCAGGTCTACCGTGAATTGCCTATGTTCTTCCACGTGTTTTTCGTTTATTGCTTTGCTCTGAATTTTAAAAAACATTGTAAATTTGAATAAACTGAGGACAGTAGTTTAGGACACTTATTGTTTGGTTGGAAGATTCTAGGTACAGTAACACTGGAATAACGTTACGGTGATGTGATATATGAACAAGGTTGTGCCATCAGCTCCAAATTATCTTACTTTAAAAAAAGGTTCTGTATATTATTCCAAATTTCAAGATTTATTCGGTAGAAAGATGTATGTGAACTCTACCAAATGGTGTTCTGTGCCGCCTAGTTGACTCAAATATTATTGAAAAGCATCGGCAATCTTTATTCCTTGTCCATATTATAGATAGGAGGATCACCATGCCAGATCCAATTCAGGGCTACTCTGTTTCAGATTAGCTATCCGTGGTCTACTTCGCAACATATACAATTATAAACTTAGTTCACATTATTGAAGTCATGTGCGATGCATAATCTAATGTCAGATACTTCCTTATCGATATTCGACATTTTTTTTATGTAACAAAAGATTCTCGAGACACCGACAGCTGTTTTTAGCCGGACAAATTTGATTCATGCTACTCCAAATGGTGCTGATACGAAAAACCAAAATTTTTAGTATCGGTGACGAAAGCATGTTTTTTCTTTTAAGATGTAACATTAATGGAAGAGGCTAAACTTGCGATGTTCAATCTTAAATTATGGTGGGGTGTTGTTTGAACACTAAAAAAATATATATATTAAGAATAAAAATTTAGAGAACAAAAGTAGAGGAGTACTACAAAGAGGAGAAACTCCAAATCAATAAAAAGAAAAGGCTTAATCGTTTTGGGAATACCCTTTCAAGTTTTTATTTTACAGTCAATCCTGAAAAACCTCTCCCTAGGGTAGGAAATCAAATATTTCATGAAAAAATTGACATTAGGTTGAGGGGGAGGAGGCTCCCACTCTATTAATAGAGTCAACATTATTAAAAGATATTATCTCCATGTCTTGACCAATTACTACAAATGAATTATTAGTAGTTAAAATATCTTAAACATGCTATCCATTCTGAAAATTTGGTATGTAATCACCAATAGATAAATTTCTTTGATGTTTTTTCATTATGAAAAATTATTTAGAAACTTTCTGAATCAACAATAGGTTTCTGTAAGACTTTAGGAATAAATATTTGTTTCCCCTTGGTCATTCAAAATTTTTTTGAAATTGATTTGACTAGAACTTTTCTCAAAAGTACATTTTGTTGAACAAGATTAAAAGAAATCATTACAAGATCTATAATATCTATAGAAAAAACCTTCTATAGCATTTGTAGAAGAAATCTTAGTAGTGTATATAATAGCTTAGCATTGGCATGCTTGCATAGTTTTTTTCTGCAACATAATTGGACATGAATCAAATATATGACCTTCTCAATAACAATAGTGACATGACTTTGGAAGATTGTAATAAACAACTTTTTGCACAATTAATTCTATCAATATGTAGAAGATCTTCTTGCTTAAACGAATCAAGATCCACCTCAATCATATATTGAATTCTACAAAAACCACTAATTGTAGCTAGCATTCCAAAATGCTTGTTTAGCTCAATTTGAAAAACAATATCCCTTTCAACTTTTTCAAAAATCAATGGAAAATTTGACAATTTAACAAAACAAGAAACCCTTTAAAATTCAAGGGATGCTAGATTAAAAGAGAGAGTCCACATTCAAACAATTTATAAAGCATATTGATGATTGAAAATAGCAATATCAATGGCATTAGAAACCATCATCAAATCAACAAATTTTTCCAAAAAAAAAAATGAGTTTGAAAGATAGTAGCTAATCCTCCAATTTGCATGAAAACATACTTTATAAAAATTTCTTAAGTAATAGATACATATAAATCATAAGGTAACTTGTAGAATGGCAAAGAAGTAGTGGATTCGCTTGAAGGATCACATATTGAATCTAGCAACATTACATATAATTCCAAATAGATTCACTAGAGAAATATTGGATTCACTAAAAAAATCAAATTCATTAAATAAACATTAGATCCATAGAAAAAACATAAGATCCATTAAAAAACATAAGATCAATCTTTGGTTTTTAAGGACGTAACGTGGGCTTTGGTTTGAGGTGATACCATTATAAGTGACCCATGGATCAATCTTTTGCATGTTGCCTTTGTAATTATCCACCACTTTGGGAAAAATGAAATTCTTTAAGTTTCCTAAGTTCCTTTCACTATGTGGACCTTACAAGCAAGTTGTTTGCTATTAGTAGATCTCATGGTTCTATATATTTGGTTTTCCTTCTTCTTATTTTTTCTTTTGTTTCTTTTTCTTTTCAACCCTTGCAAGTCAAAGTACCTATTACCTATGTGTGGTACACTTACACTCATAGGCATTGTACTTGAATGCATAAGTTTCATGCCATTACCATTATGTCAAAAGAATTAAGGTGGGAGGTACTTCCTTCTTTACCACTATGTCAAAACCTCTTCAAAAAATCAAGTCATAAAGAAGTCCAAAAAGTAACACATGAGCTAAAGATAGCTACTAAAATCCCCTTTTTTAATCTCTTTTTTCTTGTTATAGTTTTTAAAAAGAAAAAAGAAAAAGTATAAGAAAATTAGGTATTAAACACACTTGAGCTTTATTTCTCTAAAAGAAAAAGGGAGTACAAGAAAAGTAGGTGCTAACACACCCAAAGAAGTGAGGCCTCACTCTAAAATATCAATAGGAAGTCCCGTTGAAATATGGGCATACATATCTAGAAAAGAAAAAATAGACAACATGACCATCTAGGTTGTTACATAAAACAACTAGAAACAAAAGGAGAACACAATTAAAAAAGACTATCAACAACCTTCTACAAAAAGATAAACTAAACCTCCACAAAACGTGGAAATTGTGCATCTAAGGAATGTCCTCATGGTCAACATCCTTGGAAGGAATTCTTAACTAGTTTGGTTAGAAGGGCTAGAGAAGCTTCATATAGAACCTAAAACATTTTAGCAAATACTTATTATGATAAGTAATGATTTTTCTAACTAATTTTCTTCACATGAAGGAACTTGTATACAATTTGAATTAGGACAAACTGTTTCTTATTCTCCTCCTTGCTTGTCTAAGTGGGACTTGAACTAAAGCTTCTTGCATATCTATATGATCAATTTCTTTCTAGCATTATGTATGAGATTTAAAACCTTGAAACAGCAAACATGGATCTTGTAAACCATATCCTTGGTGTTTTGCAAGGTGAATTCTAGTTGTGCCTCATTACTTCCCTAGTAGTTTTCTATAATGATGCTATGTGTAGGAAAAATTTAGCTTCTTCTTCTATGAAGGTGATATGATCTAGAGAGTGGTTTCCATGTCATCACCATCCAAAAGCAATGTCAAAAAATCAACTAGAATAGTTCACATAGGTGATATTTTAGCACTTTCGAATTATACTATTAGATAATTAGAGAATAAGTCATCATGCTTCCCCAAAATTTATGTGTTGCCATATTAAGTAAAATAATAGTCACTAGTTTGATTAGAGTAAAGAGAAGCATATTTGCTCTTTACTTTTTTGAATGTTCATGTATCTCGATTTTCCTAACTACTTGTCTAATTTCTTTGAACATAACTTCATAAGTAGTACCTAACATGTATCACAGGCAAATGGAAATACCCTTAAATGTCTCAATGAGGTTAATCCAATAGTCCTTCATGTAGGCCTTACATTTAAGAAGTTCTTGAGCTAGAAGACATAGGGTGAGTCATTTGAAAGGAAAGGAAGAAGATTGGAACTCAAAGGTAAGGTAAGAAATCTCTACAAACTAGATGAAGGATAGGGTGAATGAGAATTGGCAAAGATAGAGAGGTAGCAAGGGGCTAAGAGGCATCCATATCAAAGGGAAGGGTGGTAAAAATAAAAGGTCAAAATGGGATAATGGTAAGGACCTAGCCTCATCAATTCTCAATTGATGTTTAAATCCTCAAACAAAAGAAATTTTAATTAAAATAAGAAAAGAAAATAAATCTTTCTTCTTTCTTGCAAAGATGAAAATGTAATACAAAAAATAATGGAAGCGATGTTCCAAGGACAAATAGTACTTAAGATCTTCTCACCACTCCCTCTCTTACATAAGAATTAAAAGACATAAAATAATGACTATGACTTTTTTTCACTCCATCGCACAATTTCCAAGCTGGCTTCCAACAAGAGTGCTCAAGGTGATCTCAACTCTCTTTCTTATAACTCTAAAGTCTCTTCCCTCTCTCAATTCTTTCAACTCTCTCTTACACAAGCTTAGGTGCTTAATGCTAATTTATACCTCTTTTGGTGACTTTTCACTTTCACTTGGTGCTCTAATTTCAAAAAAATGTTAGTTTGAATTCACCTTTAAAAGCACCTTGTCCTTAGACATGACATCTTGAACATCAAAGAAATCTTTTCCAACTGTGCCAAGATCTCAAAGTAGATGTCTTTTGGGTGGGAAAGATGTTCATCCTAAAGCCTAGAAGTTGCAAAGTAGATGTCTATCTAATGAAGTAGACATTTACCTTGTAGAGTATACATCTATTAGGTAGAGTAGATGTATATCTTTCTAGGGGTATTAATGAAGACATTTATTTTGAGGCCTAGAACATTAGAATACCTCCAAACATGTTGCCATTAGAACACTGTAAACTTGTCAAAACATTTCCAAATACACCCAAACTCTTGAAAAACATGCAAAAATGCATAGGCAAGATATCCCATCATTTAAGAACTAATACATTAGCCTAGGTGATGTCTTCATTAGATAGAGGAAGAAGAAGAGGATAGAGAAACTGGGAGAGTAGATCGAAAGTTTAGTAGAAAAGGTAATGACAGAGGAGTAGAAGGTAATGGATGAAAAATGAAAGAGGAAGATGTGGAAATATGTATCTATATATATAAACCATTCATAACAAAAAACCTAACTGCTTGGTTCAAGCATGCAAACTAAGAATTAAGATTGTGAGGGATGAGTGATTAGGACATCAACCAATCTCTTTGATGTATTTTGCATCCTCAATGTGTGTAAGAGTCATAAAACTTATGTTTTTATGCCTATGTATTTTGTTTAAGTCATTTCAATGATTTTTTAGTGTTAAGTAGGCAACTGTGAGTTTGCTACGAATTACAAGAGACCACAGTTTACCACTATGAGTAGCTACTAACTATAGTCTACCATAGTTGATTGCCCAAGATAACATAATGAATCTTTAGGAAAGTGCAAGGTCATTGTGGATGTAGAAGATCATAGTTTTAAGATGCAAGCTACAGTTGATCATAACTAGGTTGTAGTTTGGTGAGAAATAATGGTGGGAGATTATGAGTGTTTATTAGTACAGAGAGCTGCAAGCCACAATTCCATCATAGTCTATCAATTGCAGGATGTTATGACCTACAAGCACTTGTAGTCTAATTAAAATTTTAAATAGCTTAAATTTCAAGGGCAAGATGAATAGTCATGTTGGACTATAAAAGGATCATATGTGTTTTTAAAGTCATCATCTTGCTTTTCATATAATTGGAAGCTTTGGTCAATGAGAAAGTGTCTCAATTGTGGGACCAATTGTGATTACTCACCTTAAGCATTGTGGTTGAAATATTAATAATAAGAAAGGATTGTCTTGGATCTTGTTCTAGATCCTTGTTGTGTGTTCTTCTAGCATAGTACTCTAATTTTGAACACTAAATAAAGAATCTTTTCTTTCTTATTCATGCTTGGTTCTCTTTTGAAGTCCATCATTGTTGGTTTTTTAGTAGATTTGGATATTAGTTGGGAGTGGTCCTTACCAAATTGATACAAAGCCTATGGTTCTTAGAGCAATTTAACCATGGAAATGTAACCTTTGTACTTCAATCCTTAATTTGGGTAATTGAATTTCTAGCTTATTCTTCAACTGTGTAGTAATTCAATTGGATGTTATTTTCTTGCTTATTTTAGAATTTTTAAACTCTCTTTGGCCTAGCTGGGAGGTCAACTAATTTGGGTATTTGATATTTCACTCATTTGTGACACTCGTTAGCTTGATTGAGCTAGGGTTTGTTCAATTTTATTCCAAGCTTACTCCATTTTGTTTTGGAAACTTCCTATATCTTGTGGGTACTTAATTCTTAGTTATAGGTATAAAAGAGATGAAGGGAGTCTTTCAATTAACAATTGAGAAGCTTGAAAAGTTGAAAGAAGATAAAGACTCCAAGCCTTCCAAAGGTAAAAGAGATCTAAAGAGAAGAATACCAAGAAAAATACAAAAGATAAGCCAAAGGAATATTCTAGCAAGTCTTTCAAAAGGATTCATTCAAGGAAAAGAATACTAGCAAAATCCAATGCTTGAATTGTGGAGAAAAGGACCATAAGCAATGGGAATGCAAGAAGCCAAAAGAGTCAAAGAGAATAAAACTTCAAACCATAGAAAAATATTCTTCAACCTCTACAAGTTAAGGTAACCCTAATGCACTTATAATTGAAGATATCACTAAAGTTAATTCTTACACATTTGTGAAAACTGTTAATGTGGGATATCCTATTAGGTAAATGCTTTTAAAATTGACACTAGATGTTTGTCTAGTGGAGAATGGATTCACATTTTCATTGATGATAATGCTCAAGAAAATATAATTTTTTCCACATCTATTCATAGGTTGGATTTATCCAAATTTTCTCATCCAAAACCTTATATATTCCATTGGCTTTCCAAAGATCATTATCAAGTAGTGCAAGAAAGGTATATATTATTTGTTAGGATTGGTTATTATAGAGATAATGTGTCTTATGATATTCTTCCTATAGATTACACTGATGTAATCCTTAGTAGATCATGAAACTTTGGTAATAAGGTTACTTTTTTATTGAGGTAAAAATATTTAGTATGTACCTAGGTTAGATGGAATTCATAATTTGATTTCATTTTCATTATAAAAATTTCAAGATAATGTTTCTACTAATGCATTTTTTATTTTGTTGAGTAAGCAAGAATTTATTCAAGCTCATGAACAAACTAGGCATGGTTTCATCATTGTGTCAATAGTTATAACCTGTGAAAAGGAACAAGAAAATTAACTTCCAGCAATGGGGTAATGTCTAGCACAAGACTTTATTGATGTATTCAAGGAAAAGTTAGAAGAGCTTCTATGAGATTAATTTAACATCAAACTGGCTTCATCCTATGGATAACCATACCAAATTGATGGGACACGATATCATGTATGCGATATCGCATACGCAATATCGCAACTCGCCGCCAATTCTATAAATAAGAGGTGGCTTTCCCTTGTTTCTCCATCTAGATCTAGACCTTAGCCAAACTCTTGCCATTTTTCCATTCTAGAGTTAGAATAATTTCCATGTGCTTGCAGTAGGAGTCCCAAAGCGAACGGATCTTTATTCGAAAAATTCTGTACCTGAGCACACAATTATGTACGATAATAAAGATGAACTTTTGGATAAACCTTGCAATGCATGGACTAAGCTAAATAGAACTTTAATTATTGTTAAATGTTAAATGCTTTATTAGTTAATTAAATCTCTCTCAACCCTTAACTCCTAGTTAAGTGCATTTAGTACGACCGCTTCGAGCACGTGCGTTACGCTTAGTAATCCCAGTAACGAATAGTGTTTGGTAATCCTAGTAGTGTTGCATTGGTTCAGGGTGTGAAATGACAAGTGGGAAAAGATATTGATGCTAGGGTAATTAAGGCTTAGTTAGTTAAAGTTAGTTACTTAGTCTCTTCACCCTTTCCCTCATTAGCATAGGCGATAAAAACATAAAAGATATAAAAATCACATGCCTCAAGCTTACTTAACCATAGAACCGTGATGAATACAAGTGAGCTTGGGAGGACAACGATTGATTAACCTTAGGTGTTCCATAAGGCATGTAGGCACTTAGTCTACGGAGTTCGACCAGATCGAGTGTGTAATGCTCGTATTCGTATGGTTGAGTGTAGGGGGTACCTCGTCACTCATCATTGGCGCCGTTGCTGGGGACTAATTTGTTTGTGCACTAAGTAGAACATAGGAAATCATCCACATTGTTGGGAAGCTTAAAGAAACCCTTAGGGTTAATCATATGAAAAATAACATAATGACAAACAGCACACCGAACTAAACTAAGATGTCTTCTTCTCGTAAAAGCACTTCACCACCTAGGGATCACACAAGAGACAGTCGGTGACACAACATGCATAACCAAGAATTTCCAATTCCTCAACAATTCAGTGTGTTATATATTCATCATGATGAATATATACCCGACTTTACCTTTGTCTTCCATCAAGACAAACAACTGCGATGGAAAGACTTAGAGGGTAACATAGTGTTGCCTCTAGACAGAGCTGCCCCCAACATGCTCCTTCATGTCCTTGCACAAATTGACATGTCACAATTATACACTAAGTACATTGCATGCAATTACAACATGAGGGATTACCATCCCACAGAAGCACAACGTCAACAGGACTTGCGGCAGGAGAGTCACCACACATCGTTGAAGGGCAAAGGCCTCCATAATGCTTCGCCTGTTATAACAAAAATTAAGGGTGATGAACCTATCTCAATAGGTTCTTCACGAAATGATGTTCCCCCTCCTAACGATAGTGAGGAGGTGGGGTATCAGAACCTGTGCTCCATGATACACAACCCTGGTTTTGATTCCCATGAACACCAAGTGTTCAATGAGGGAACACAAACACAAGATAAGGGTAAGCATTCTGATCATCATCATGATCGGGGTTGTAGCCACCAAAGAGAAGGTAAGAAACATCGTCATAGTGATGATTCCCCTTCTTCTTCACCTTCATCACACCATTCACCCTCTCCTTCCACATCCAGATGTAGTCACCAAGAGCCCAACCATGAGGATAAGGGTAAGGATATGCAAGATGAGAGACCTCGATGAGAGAGTCGAGAGCAAGGACGAGGGCATTCTAGAGAGTCAAGGCATAGAAGGGAAAGTAGGGAACCATGTAGGCATCATAGACTTCATGAGAGAGATGTTCATGACGAGCCCCTACTAGCAACCCGGAGTATGTTACACATTATGGAGGCTGTGAGAATACCTACAAGGCACCAGAAAGATAGCCAGATCAAGAGACTAGACATGAACAATATCTCACGGTTTGAGGGGGGATACAATGTTGATCTGCAAAACCACTTATAGGCATTCCATGATGCCTATGCCTTGTAGAATATTGAAAATGAGTGGAAAAAGTTAAATTTTTTCCCTAGGACACTCATAAAAAAGTAGAAAGTTGGTACCGGTCCTTAGAACCAGAATCCATTAGACAGTGGAGTACGATGCCAGAATTATTTAATGATAAATACCAAACGTACTCCAGAGTGTCCAACTTGCGTAAGCAGATTCAAGGATGGAAGCAGGGTAATCACGAACCCTTGGATGCTGCCATGGTTCGATATTATGTATTGCTACATTGTTGCCTAGGCCATGGTTATGCACAACAGGATCAACTACACCATCTAATAGATGGGCTAAGACATGAAACTAGGAGAACCCTTTGAACATATGCCCAAGGGAGATTATCTGAACTTAGGTCCCATGAAGTTCATAGATTGTTGGAGCAAGTAGCTAAGAAAGAAGGAGAGCTACAAAAAAGAGAAAGTGTCGAAGAATATAACTGCGATCGTTCCCTCCGAAAGAAGGGAGTAAGATTCTGTGAGGAAGAGGATGAGTCACCACTCAAAGAGTTGGTGAATAGAAAAATCTTACTGCTTTAAAAGTTAACAACCAAAGTGTCGGCTAAGGTAGATCAAATGTGGGACTCCTTAGATAGTAGATTTGAAACTTTTTTAAAAATTGTAGAGCAGTGTAAGGAACGAAGTAGTGACCATGATAAGAAAAAGCGAAGAGATTCAGACCATGTACGTAGCAAGGGTAAGGGAAAAATGAATATCGTTGATAAGGTTGTGGATTCGGATACAGAAAATGATGGTGGATGTGAGATCTACCAATATGACCATCCTAAGGGATGTTGCCCAATAATCTTACATCTACAAGAGTCTGGGGTGTATGCACTCAACCCAAGACTTAACAAACAGCAAGCACCTCGAAGGTTACCTTATCCCCAAGGTAACCTAAGGCAGTTCTACCAACTATTAACATATTATCCAAGTAGAACTCTGCCACAACCTATCGAGCAACACTAGTAGTGGCAATACCCACAACCTATGGGGGATGCCACCGTCGAGACAACAATACCCTGATCGACAACCAGACCCGTATGGCTATTATGTGCAGCAGCCGGTTTCTCCAAGTGACTCTATAGGTCACATGACTCCACAACGGCACTACCAAGTTCAGGAGTATTTTAAGACTCCCTCTTCTAGAACAGACACTCGACATGCATACCCTCTTCTGAATCCATCTGCATCTCTTATGCCGATAGTTCCACTACCACCCACTCCAACGATGCAAGGGGAACTCCCCACTCAACCGCAGCAACGTAATGCTATGAGAGTTGTAAACCTTCAACCCACTGCTAGTTCTAACAACCATAAAAAGAGAAGACCCTTCTTTAAAACTAACAGTCCAAACAAGCTCTCACAACCACAAGTAGTTGAGTCTATGACCACTCCTCCATCAAGAAAGGCTTCGGAGCTCCCTTCAAACCAACAACAGAGCTCAACGCACACGGTTATGTTAACACATACCATCACTGACTGGATAAAGGTGGTCCACCTTCTTAAGAAACTCTCTAACCCTGGAAGTCCCTTAATCTACCTCCAAGTCATTGGGAATGAACCACATAAGGCTCTTCTTAACTCAGGCTCCGAAGTCAACTTAATATCGCAAGAAATGTATAAAGCCTGGAACCTGCCTCCACTCAAGAAGAACGATATTCAATTAGAGTTAGCTGACTAGTCCATCACTATCCCTTTGGGACTTGTGGAGGACATTATTACCACTGTGTGTGGTTGTTCATGCCCAGCTGATTTCCTAGTGATAGAAGTCAACAATAATAAATGGGACTTCCCAATTATAATGGGGAGGGCATGGCTAAGTACCATAAACACATGCTTAGGAATCCACGATCTTTCCTTGGAAATATCTAAGGAAAAAATTTATCGAAAGATCAAGAAGAAGAAAGTTCTATGCATCACATACAGTGATGACATGGAGGAATGCTCAACATCTCCTGCATGCAACTAGTGTGCTTAGGAAATTAACATACAAAGGTGCATGTATGTAGCAACCACACAACAAGAGAGCAACTAGTGGTTGACAGCTAATCAAGAGAGCAACCCACCAATATGCATGGAAATGACTAGGGGAACAACTTGCAACCACAATGAAAGCATAGATACATTAGAGTATGAGCGTCACCAACTTCCAACCCTTAATATAAAAACATCAATTGGGAGAAGATGGACACTTCTAAAAAATTCAAATAAGCCCTCATTATTTTGGATCTCTCCCTTTCAATTCAGTCATGGGGGAGATGACCACCTATGCTGATCAATTGAGGCCCTCAGTTCTTTTAAGTTTTTGTTTTACACATTTTTTTTTTGCACATTTTTGTTTTATACAATTTCTTTAACTTTTCTTGTTTTTTTTTACAACATCGTTTATACTTTTTCTTTTATTTGTGTGTGTACGTGTGTATTTTATCCATTTTGTTAAGTTTTTCACCCAATAAGTGCTATTAAATGATGGTATGAACTGTTTTCTATTGGTTGCTAATGTTTGGTTTTTACCTTTAAGTTACGATGTTGATACTAAGATATGGTTCTTTTGATATAGCAGGCAATGAATCCACATCATCCATGCATCCATAAATCTCTATGGTCTCTCTTGGCTTGGAACTGTACAGTCCCTTTCTTCAAAATAATAAGAACTATCAACGAATTGGTGATTGGGTATTTCTCAAACTAAGGAAGGACTCAAGGATTGAAAAGGGCATGGCTTTAAGGAAACTTGATGCATTTGTGTTGGCCATTCTCTTGGGTGCTTGGATGTTTTCTTCTTGAGTTTTCTTACTGTTTCGACGTTACCCAATTATCGGGAAGCTAAGTGAATAAAAATAAAAATAATAAGTCTTTGCATGGTGTGGTTCTGCTGCAAAAACACATAAAAAAAATAGTAAGAATTCAAAGCACATCCCTTAGACGAAATAATCATTTGGGCTACAAGCAGTAGTTATGGAACTAAAATAAACATGTTCCCTCTAACTAAGGCCCTTCTCGCTTCCTATTCTCTCCTCCTTCATTTCGTCGGAATGGTGGTGGCTCTTTGAAGGATGCATTCTTGTTACTTCAAGTGGATGGATGAACCAAATGTATTAATGCAAAGTCACTGAATGTGGATTGTTTGAGGTCGGATTTGGAATGGGATCTACTAAGTCATATTAATCATTAAATACATAAGGGGTTGTATACCACCTTGTTCTTGAGGTTCCCTTTCATTCTCTTCTCTTCATCCTTCTTTTCCCATTTATCACCTCATTGCCTATTGTATCAATAGTCCATATCTTGGTGGATGCATCATTTTCTTTGTGGTGAATTTTTGTGGTTAAGATTTTAACTCTTGTTTTCAAATGACATTCCTAGAGCCTACAGACTCTTTGAATGTGGATTTGTCAAGGCATTAAAGGCATGAGCCTGCTTTGGCGAGGACCCACTGGCATTCCTATTTGGTGCACCAGTTAAATTCGTTCCCTTCACATTTTTGAAATCAACTCTATTTTATTCATTTCCATCTTAACATCCATTTCATCGACGTTACAGTTGTCTCTTTTTCTTCATCCTTATTATTCCTTATCTTTTTCCATTCTCTCGCTACTGGAGGTTCGCGATTAGTCATGGGGGTCCTGGTCCAATTTTTTCGATTTTCTCCTAGACCTTGCACCTTCGGTAGTCACCAATATTATATCTCCAGAATCTGCAATCAGCCATACCACAACTTAGCCAATGGACCTTACACTGAAGCAAGGTATCAATTGCATTATGATTCATTTACCCTTGCTAATGTAAGACTGTGTTGTATGTGCAAATGGCAATCATACAACAACGGATTAGACTTGGAGAGAACACTTAGAATGGATTGGTGCTGAAGCAGTTATGCAAGGAGCAAGATTGATGGTGCATTTACGGATGGACAACGAAAGGCGCAATCTTGGTGTTGGCAGCAACAGACTTCTTCTCTCTTCTCTCTTAGCTACCAAATAAGGCCTGATGTCAAATGTAAAGTGTTCACCCTTGTTGTCGTGAACACCAATTTTGTCATGTTCTATAATGATGATCCATTCACATGTCATCCCATTCACCATTAGTTCCATTCAAGTCAATAATCCCATACCTTCCCAATGTTTTGTAAGGAACTCAAGGACGGGTTTTTATTCAGCCATGGGGGTATGATGGGACGCGATATCACATGGGCCGCAATATCGCGTACACGATATTGCATACGCGATATCACATCCTTCCCTACGATATCACGTACGCGATATTGTAGCCCGCTACCAATTCTATAAATAAGAGGTGGCTCTCCCTTGTTTCTCCATCTAGATCTAGACCTTAGCCAAACTCTTGCCATTTTTCCATTCTAGAGTTAGAATAATTTCCATGTGCCCGCAGTAGGAGTCCCAAAGTGAATGGATCTTTATTCGAGGAATTCTGTACCTGAGCACACAATTATGTATGGCAATAAAGATGAACTTTTGGATAAACCTTATAGTGCATGGACTAAGCTAAATAAGACTTTAATTATTGTTAAATGTTAAATGCTTTATTAGTTAATTAAATCTCTCTCAACCCTTAACTCCTAGTTAAGTGCATTTAGTATGACCACTTCGAGCACGTGCGTTACGCTTGGTAATCCCAGTAACAAATGGCGTTTGGTAATCCCAATAGTGTTGCATTGGTTTAGGGTGTGAAACGACAAGTGGGAACGGATACTGATGCTAGGGTAATTAAGGTTTAGTTAGTTAAAGTTAGTTACTTAGTCTCTTCACCCTTTCCCTCATTAGCATATGCCATAAAAACATAAAAGATATAAAAATCACATGCCTCAAGCTTACTTAATCATACAACTGTGACAAATACAAGTGAGCTTAGGAGGACAACGATTGATTAACCTTAGGTGTTCCATAAGGCGTGTAGGCACTTAGTCTGCAGAGTTCGACCAGATCGCACGTGTAACACTTGTATTCATATGGTTGAGTGTAGGGGTACCTCGCCACTCATCACAAATGAAAGAGTCTACTAAATGACTCCACATCAAAGAGAGGAGCTCCATAGGCATACAAGTGAATTACACTCAAATGGTTTTATTAAATATTCAAGATTCCCATGTGCAAGTATTAGTGCTTAAAAAGGATAATAATAATATGAGAATGTGCATTGATTCTAAGTATATTAATAGGATTATGATCAAGTACAAATTTCCTATTCCTAGGATGAATGACATTCTTGAGGTCCTTACTAATGTTGAAGTCTTTTCAAAGATTTATTTAAAGAGTGGGTATCATTAAATAAGGATTAGACATGGGGATGAGTGAAAAACTACTTTTAAAACTCCCAATGGGTTGTATGAGTAGTTAGCCATGTTATTTGGGCTAACTAATGCTCTTGCCACTTTTATGAGGTTAATGCATGATGTCTTGAGAGAGTTAATTGGAAAGTGTTGCATTATTTTCTTTGATGATATTCTTTTTTATAATTCCAATGAAGATGAGCATGTGCAACATTTAGGAAAGGTATTTTCTAAGTCTAAATAGGCTTAATTATTGGTAAATGTGAAGAAATATCACTTCATGAAGAAGGAAATTATGTATTTGAGTCATGTCATCTTCAAAAATCAAGTGAAGATCTAGACTAGTAAGATCAAGGCAATTAGAGATTGACCTTCATCAAAGAATGTTGGAGAGGTGAGATCTTTCCTTGATCTAGCTAGTTTTTATAGGAGATTTATTAGATATTTTAATTCTATTGCATGACTAATGCTTTCTTTGTTGAACAAGAAAAAAACTTTTATATGATGTGATGATAAAGGAAAATCATTTTAAGTCTTAAAGGCTAAACTTTACAATGCTTTAGTGCTTGTTAATTTGAACTTTAGCAATCTTTTTGAAGTGAATATGGATGTAAGTAAACTTTTAGTTGAAGGTATTTTTTCACTAGAGAGTAAGCCCATTGTATTCTTTTTAAAAAAGCTAAATAAGTCTAGGCAAAAATTATGGCACTTATGAAAATAAATTATATATGTTGTACTTCAAACTATTAAACATTGGAAACATTATTTGTTAGGAAGTAAATTTTTACTTTTTACTAATCACAATACATTTTAATTCTTGAGTTCACAAATGAAGTTAAGCATTAAGCATATGAAGTGGGTAGAGTAAATACAAGAGTTTCACTTTTTACTGAAGCATATAAGTGGAAAAAGTAATGTGGTAGCAAATTTTATCTCTAAGAATCACATGGTGAGTCATTTATATTCATAAGTAGAGGGACTTGAGGCCTTTACTTCTTTGTATCCAAATGATGAAAATTTTGGTAAGATTTGGAAGGATCTCAATGTTCCATTGCTTAGTAGAGTGGATAGGTGGAAAGACTATCATCTACAACATGGAAATCTTTGTAAGAATGACAAGGTATGTGTACTTACTTGAGATTTCAATTCAAAGATTTTTCATGAGAAGCATACTTGTGAGATGGCTCAACACATGGGTAAAAGCAAAACCTATGAGCTTGTTGCCAAAATTTATTTTTGATTGGGTATGTGTAATGATGTAAATAAATTTATTATGAAGTGTCATGTTTAACAAAATGTTAAAAGAAGAAAAGATATTTCTTGTTATTATTTATCTTTGCCCATTGCTAATGCTCCATGGGAAAGTGTTTCTATGGATTTTATGTGTGATCTTTTAAATATTCATTCTAGACATGATTCTATTTTTGTTATTGTGGATAGATTCTCTAAGATGGAACATTTCATTCCTTATAAAATAAATAATGATTCATATCATGTTCTTTATTTGTTTTTTAACATGTAGTTAGATTACATGGTATTCCTTTGAATATTGTAACTGATAGGAATGTAAGATTCACAAGTGATTTCTAAAGGTCATTATGGAAATTACTAGGTACCAAGTTATCTTTCTATAGTTCTTATCATCAACAAAGTGATCATAAAAATAAAACTCTAAATCAATCATTATTAAAATTTCCATCTATCTTTGTGAGGATTAGTGATGTGGAGCCTACCTCAATTGACTTAAAAAGGATCAATTCCACAAGCTTCCTAAGCAAAATTCAACCTAGAAAACAAGAACAACATAATGAAATGGAAAAAATTCTTCCTTTTATTAATAAAACTCTCAAAATTTATAGCAATACATCAAAGATGAGGAGCCAAGCTCAAATCATAACTCTCCCAATGATCTTAGAGGTCACACATGTCCACTCTCAATCCTCAATTGCTCACAATGGAGCCAAAGCTCAAGACAAGACACTTATAAGAGATTCTCTTAACCTCTCTCAAGTGCTCTTCCTTACCTCTCACTCAAACTCTTCTTGCACAAGCTCTCAAGAGACTTCTCAAACCTCTCTTCTCTCACTTAATTCTTCTTGCAAAAGCTCTAAAATTTATCTTGCAGAAGATTACAAAAGACTAGCCTTCTTTATGAAGTATCTTTGATCGATTGCGTCAACAGGATGCTGTTGACATGACCAGGTTGACGGGATCCTGTTGATGTGACCATGTCAATGGGATCCTGTCGACGTGGCACCCTAGTAGGTCTATAAATGTGGCACCCCAACTGTGTTAACGGAGGTTAGAATTTTAGTTGCTAGCAGAATTCTTGCAGTTTGTTTCTGTAAGAGATAGAATAATTTTCTAAGTGCCCATAGTAGGAGTTAAGGAGTGTACAGATCTTTATTCGAGCATTGTTGTGCTTGAGCATTGCAATGTGTTTGGCAATAAAGATGAGCTTTTTAATAAACCTTGCAGCACTTGGACTAGCTTAATGATTTATTTATGCATTTATTATTTTCATTACTTAAGTGATTAATTAAGCTAGAATGATTAGGACATTAAGTAATTAATTAAACTAAATAGACTAGCATACATAAGTATGACCACTTTGAGCATACATATAACACTTGGTAATCCCAGTAGCGCTTAACGCTTGGTTGCCTAGTAGTGTTGTACATGTTTAGGATGTGTACAGAAAGTGGGACTGGATGCTTATGTTAGGATAGTTAGTTATTAATTAGCAATTAAATTAGTTGAATTAGTTAACCAATTTATTCTCAATCTATTACCAAACTTAGGCAAAAAAAAATATAAAATAATAAAAATGATGTGCCTCAATTCCACTTAACCATACAACTGAGCTTCATAAGTGTAGTTGGAAAGACAACGATCGTTTCATGATTAGATTCACATTCTAGATTGAATCTTGTGTATGAGAACACTAGAAGTCCATAGAATTCGGCTAAATTGCACTTAAACACCCTAGTAATTCATATGATTGGGCATAGGGGTATCTTGCCACTCATCATTGGTGCTATTGCTAGGGATTTTTAGCTAGTACCATGTGCTATCAATCTAGGATTAGTGAAAATTACTCAACATCATTGAAACAAACCCAACAAAGTTAAATCATGATAATTAATCAAAACTATACTATAAGCACACTGATAAATTAATTCTAACAAAAATTTCTTCTTCTTCTCATAAGCAAGATGATTATAAATCAACAGTATCATAAGAATGGTGTACAATCATCTTGATGAGTTTGTATGCAATTTCACTTACGTCCTTCATTAGGATGAACAAATGTAGTGTTGAGACATGGAGGGGAACATTGTATTGCCACATGATCCATTTGTTTCCAAGATGTTGCTCCAAACTCTTATAAGGCTAGGCAGCGAGGAGCTTCACACAAATTATGTTGTGGAAGATCATGACTTCCAAGACTACCATCCCACTAAGACATAATGCAAATGAGATCAGCAATAAGAAAAGCACCTCTTTCTGAGGGTTCTCAACATGTAGACTCTTCACCTCTTGACTCTGGTGAAGGGGAGCTAAACCCAAATCCTAAATTAGTGATCAACAATCCAAGTTCTAGTAACAGTAAGTCCCATGGTCATGGGAGTGCTAAGAAAGGGAGTCAAAGTGGAAACTCGAACAAGCATAATGATTATCACTCTAAGGATCGTTGTTGTAACAAATGGAGAAGAAGTGGTAGACATCATGATGGTGGTAGTCCTCCTTCCTCTTTATTCTCTTCATCTAGATTAGCTTCCTCTTCCAAATTTGAAAAGAACTGTAGGTGATGGAACAACAATGATAATCACAAAGACTATCATGAACGAAGGAATGGCAGAGGACATCATAAGCATCATTGAAATCATGACAATGAACCTCTGCTGAGCACTCGAAATATGCTCAACATCATAGAGGCTGTCAAAATTCCTACTAGGCATGTGAAAGATAGCCAAACTAAGCAGCTAGACATGAAAAATATCCCCAAATTTGAAGGGGGATATAACTTAGATCCTCAAATGCATCTACAAGTCTTTCATGTTACTTGTGCCTTAAAAAATATTGAAAATGATTGGCAAAAGCTCAAACTGTTCCCTAGAATACTCATCAAGGAAGAAGAAAGCTGGTACTAGTCTTTGGAACTAGAATCAATCCATCGATGGAGTACAATGCTAGAAATGTTTAATGATAAGTATTAAACATACTTCAAAGTGTCAAACCTGCTAAGGAAAATCTAAGGCTAGAAACAAGGAACACATGAACCCTTGGATGCTACCATGGGTAGATATTATTCATTATTACATCAATGTCCTACCCATGGTTATTCTAGGTGGGAACAACTTTGCCACATCATAGATGGGCTTCGCTTAGAAACATAGAGAATCCTTGGGTCTATGCCCAAGGAAGACTATCGAAATTAAGAGTTGATCAAATACAAAGGCTAATCAAGCAAGTAGAAAAAGAAGAAGGAGACTTAAGTAAATGAAAAAGTGTAGAAGAATATAATAGGGACCCTTCCATTGAAAAGAAGGAGGTTTGCTTTTATGACAGTGAGGAGGAGTCATCTCTTGATGAAGTGGTGCAATGAAAAACCTTGCTGATCCAAAAATATATGTTTGAATTTTTGGCCAAGGTAGATAATATGTGGAATTTGTTGGATGAAAGATTCTAAACTTCTCTAAAAATCACAGAAGAATTAAGAGAGAGAAGTAAAGATCATGACCGTAGGAGGCAAAAAGAAGCTGAACATGCCTACCAAAGGGGAAAGGGTAAAGCTGCTGTAGTAGAAGAAGTTATGGAGATTGAATTAGATGATGACGGTGGATGTGACATCTACCACTATGAACATCCTAAGGGATGTTGTCCTATTGTGTCACACTTATAGGAATCTGAGGTATATGCTCTGAATCCATGACTATCAAAAAGGTAAACACCCAAAATATTACCTTATCCTCAAGGCAATCCTAGGTAGTTTTACCAGCAATAACTATTGTACTAAATGGGTAGAAGCAGTAGTCGTTGTCAACTGTACATCATCCATTGTTGCTTATTTTTTTAACAACACATTATAAATATTTTTGGGGTGTCACATGCATTGATTTTTGATAATGGAACCCATTTCACAGGCATCACTATTTGCAATCTCATGCAACACTTAGGGGTTGAACATAAATTAATAGCACCCTACCACCTCCAAGCCAATGGTCAAGTAGAGGTTACTAATAGGGAGATTACAAAGATCTTAATAAGAACTATTAGCAAATATAAGAAAGACTAGAGCACAAAACTCAACGATGTCCTCTGGGCCTACCGCTCAACATGGAAGCTCCCTATAGGCTACTCTCCCTATGAGCTAGTGTATAGGAAACTATCAACACTTCTTGTTCAATTTGAGATCCATACACTTTCAATAGCCTATGACTTGGATCTTGACCTAAGTCTAGCACAAAAAGAACAACTGATCAACCTTGACATGCTAGATGAAAATTGATTAGTGGCCCTATCCTTGAATGAAGTGCACAAGGCATTCAGTAAGCAACAACATGATCTAAGTATAAGAAAAGTCAAATTTCAACCTAGAGATAACGTCCTCTACTAGAACCTCACACATGTTCCACAACTAACTAAATTTCAAACATTGTGGCAGGGGCCTTATAAAATTGATGAAACCTTTCCTTCCAAGGCCATGATAATCTACAAACCTAAAAGCCTAAATAAGAAACACTTGGTTTACATTCAACAAATAAAACCTTTCCATGAGCCCAAGCAAGCCAGTGCAATAAATACCTCATCGAATGGACAACTTTGCTCAATCTTTCAAATCTCCTCCTTCCAACTCAGTTTTGGGGGAGATGGCCCTCTATGCTAACCATTTACATAGTTCTTCAATTTTTCTATTTTTTGTTTTATACATTTTTGTTTTACACTTTGTTTAATTTGCACCTTTTTGTTTTACACTTTTTTCTATTTTACACCATTTTTTGTTTTACACCATCATTGGTATGTTTCATTTTTCTTGAATATTTTACACTTTCTTGTATAATTTCCTTTGTTTTGGGTGTGATTTTCTAAATTTTTGCTAATAAAGTGCTTTATGCCAATTGGACATAATGGTGTTGTAGCTATTATTAATGGTGGTTTGTACTTATTGTTTTTTATTGCTAATGTCTAATTTCTATTTTTGAATTGTGGTACCAATAACTAAGACATGGTTTCTTTTTTCATGGAATAGGTAGTGAGTCCACGACATGCACCCATTCACAAACTCTATGGTTTTCCTTGTTTTGAAAGTATGAGGTCCATTTTCATTAAGTAAAACTTTAACAATCTTGTGACCTTAGTAGTTTTTAGAATTAGAAAAGATTCAAGGGTTTGAATAGGATATGACTTTAAGGGGACTCAATACTCTATATACGCTTCTACTTCCTTGGGTGCATGAGTGTTTTCATAGATTTCTTACCATTCCATTTCGACCAATAATAAGAAGTTGAATAAGTCTTTGCATGTTGTGGTTCCCATCTAAAAATAACAAACACAAAATAAAAACAAAAAAAATGATGGTGGAAATTCAAAGCACACCCCTTAGAGAGAATAATAGGTTATAAGCATTGGTTATGTGACTAGAAAGACATGTTACCCATGTATGAAGGTCCCCTCTAACTAAGGCCCTTTCTCACTTCTTCGTTCTCTTTTCTTCTCTAGAAGGAACGATGATTGATCTATGGAAGCACTCTTGTGTCTCAAGGGGATGGACCAATCTTAGAGTGGCGATGCAAAGTCACTAAACATGGTTGGTTTTGGTCTAGACTAAGGATAGATTTTATCAGGTCATTTAATCACAAAATTCACAAGGAACTTCATGTGACCTTAATCTAGGACTCCATTTCACTTTCTATGTTATCCATCTATGCTTTCCATTACTCACCTCACTGTCGATGTCCATGTCCTTGTTTAATGGCTTGGTTTGATGTGCCAAAATCCTTAGGTAGATTCTTTTGGGTTTTGGTCCTTAATTTTCATTGTTATTAATCACCTATGGGGCCCATGGACTCCTTAGGTTAAGGTTATGTAAAGGCAAAAAGGGCATGTACCTAGTATCAAGAGGACCCACTTGCATATCTGTTAGTTGGGTTAGTTGAGTACCTCATCCTTAGATATTCTCACAATTCAAACCTTCATATGCCTCATCCAATGCATCCAACTATGCACTTCTTAAGGAAATTTTTTCAATGAACACATTATCCATTCAATTTTTCAATTTTTGATCTTTCAACAATCCTCTTTGATGATTTCATCAAATTCTTGGCTTTTCTAGGAATTCTTGGATCCCACTTTCATCAGAAAACTCAATGTATGTTTTTGAGAAATCTAAGTTAAAAAATTTTGTTTACACCCTTTGTAACTAGGTACCCATTGGGAGGCCCCTATGTATACGAGACCCTATATATAGTACCTTGTTGACACAACATAAAAATAGTGTGTGTGTATATATACACACACACACACACACACACACATCCATACTTTGAAATTTTCACATTTCCTTTCAAACACTAGAGGAGTTTTTGCAGTTTTCAAAGCCCAAAACCTTCTAGAAGCCATATCTTCATAACCGTTTGTCCAAATCACTTTGTTCTTTGATCCTATAGCTACTGGAGGTAAGCTCTTAGTCATGGAGGCTACAAACCAATCCACCATGGTCCAACCTTAGCCTAAGTGTAACTAACTGACGAGACGAGGTATTAAAACATTATAAGTTACACATTATATATACTAATTCTTGGATGTGTTGTGACCATAAATGGCACCATAGGGGAAGCGCACACATGAAGGAGGACCATCATAACCATAAGACAAACAACCACAAATGATAAGGGACCAAGAAGAGGCCCAAGAACAAGAAGTAGCAACCCATGTTATGAGACCTCTTAGGGAGGAGCCTGAAGTGGAATCTATCCATCAGATTCCAAAACAAGCAATAGTGATAGAGCAATTCCACTGAGATGAGGCACCAACTCCACAAGTAAATCTTGAGATGACCTTGACAAAATCCTACCTCAAGTAGATCAAATCAAAGGAGGTTTAGAAAATGGTGCTTCAAGAGTGAAATTTTGGCTCTTTCTTGGAGAAAGCACCTCAAGATGTACAAGATCAACTGAAGACCTCTCCCATGGGGTCCATCATCACTTCCAGTGAGGAGTGGTACATGGGAGAGATGTTCTTATTCTAGAATAACAAACAGGCTAGTTCAATGGTCAAGATCAAGGACATTTCAGTGTCCTACTTAATGTAGGCCATTTTAGAGGCACATGGGTTATTGAAAACCAAGGTAAATCTCCTTGAGATTTCAACACAAGTAGACCCTAGCATTAAGAAAGAATGGATACAATAATGTTATGGTGTCAACCATAAGGAGTTTAGTGTGCTCGCACCAATAGAGAGAATCTACTACAAGATAGCAACCTTTCATCTTAATCCAATGGTAAGGCCAAGCAAGATCATTTCCTTCTCTACCCATGTGTGAGCTGCTCTAAGCAGCAGATTCTTTGTCAACCTTCCACAGCTAATCTATCTTAAGATAGAAAAGTGCTTCAAGGATAACAAACATGGAATAAAGGCACTTCCCTTTCCATTCCTCATTAATAAAATTATGTCAAAGGGGAGGAATAACTTGCTATACAAACAATGAAGTCCAATGTGCTCCATCCACTAATTGGATAGAGATGATGAAGAATAAAGTCCCTACAAAAGTCATCTAAGAAGAGGAGAAACAACAACCACCTCCACCACCCACTCAACAAACAGTGCCATACATCATTGCAACTTCTCAACGATTTCGTGAACTTTGAGAATGGCTCTTGAGTGAGCAAGAGCAACAAGTAGGAACAAGTGGTGGTGATCCATCTATGTACCGACTAGCAATGACTCACCTAAAGAAAGTGGCTCAAATAGTTAGCTAGATGGAGGGAGGTGGACCAATCTTTTTGATCCAAAGAATGCAGTTTCCAACAAGATTGAATCTTAGCACTCGAGAGGTAATGGTATCTCTCTCACAATAGTAGAAATCCCCATAAATCTCTAGGAATGATGCTATTTTTTCAATGCGCTTGGAGGAGGATGAGGGGGCAATAGTTTTGATGATGCAACATCAGGGGTAGAAGATAACAGTGGAGGTGGTTACTAATAGAATTGCTGAAACACTAAACATACCTGCGACATCTATACCAAATGTCTCTACACTTAATGATGTGCAAACGTCTGCAAGGATAGTAAGTGACAAGTTGAGTGTTGCATAGCATGAACAATTGCTAGATCAATTGGTGGGAACTGGACAATAGATTCTGTATGTCTTTGACCTTCTAGACAACATAATCGCAACCCAGTTGAAGTTGTTGGAAGCAAGGGGCAAGAACATCATTTTGGAGGGGCAACTCAAAATAACTAAAGAGCTAAATGCACACTTGGCTATGAAGGTTTCCAAACTAAGAGCCCATATTGATAACCCTACATTCCTCAACCCAGCACTGACAAAGGATGAAGCTCTTGAATAGCTTCACACAAGATGGAAAGTAATTGAGGGTGCAATTGAGATGGCGGTGTTCTATCGATCCTTGGCAGTGGCCACTCAACATAAACTTCAGAAGGCCTTGGATCAGACACAACTGACTATAGAGAATCATAACCTATGAAATGTTGATGTGAAAAAAATAGCAGGTAAAAAATTTCATCCATCAACGGCTGGAGCAGGTTACTAGAATTAACATTGAGCTGAGCAGATTAGTAGTAGAAAATAGAAACCTCTCCATGAAGGAGGTTTGTACTCTTTACCAAAAGATTGCAATCGAAGTAGTTGCCTAGAAATCAAAGGCTCTCAAATTTGAGAGAGTCAAAAATTACAGAGATTAGGTTGGTCTACAAAAAGTAGTTAAAGAAAAACACATCTAGTTAGTAAAGGCGAAAGTAAATGAGACTCTCCAGCAACTCCAAGAAAGAAGAGAGGTATGACAACCTATCATTGATGGGATAGATGTCTGAAACAATGTAGGGATCCACATGAAGGAGTTGTTGATTGAGGAGATGACAGAATACATGGAGCTTGCCAATCTTCGATATGCAATTTTGGCTATGCTGACTACTAGACAGCTATGGTCTAAATTGAAGAAACACTTGGACAACTCATACTTGTTGTACAAGGAAAAGTTCAAGCACCGCAAGGACATCAAGTAGAAGCTTACTTGAGGTTCTCAAGGTGAAGTTCATTGATCAAAGATCAATTGTTGCAAACCTAGCCAAGAGTATGAATGACTACCAAGAGTTGTAGAATGCACTCAAGGCATTCAATATTGAATGCAAGCAATTCATTGCATTTTTTGTCAATGTGAAGGAGCTATTTCTAGTAATTCCTTATCCATGGGATATCCCCATTCTAGCCCACATTAGTGATGCCACATGGACTATGAATGATTCTTAGAGTAAGGAACAGAAGATGAAGGCACTGTTAGATGCCTTTTGCCTTCCACCCAAAGTGGAAGTTGCAGTAGGATAGCCATAGCCGCCTCAACCACCATGTGCATTCAAAGCAGGAGAAGGTCCTTCGAAACCTCAGGAAACTCCACCACCTGGGACCATCTGATCTTTTCAATCGTCTTCATGTCATTAAGGGATGTGGTATCTAATTTTGTTTGGTCATGTTTAGCTATTCAATTTTGTATCATGAACACCATAATTTTGTAATCAATGTTGATCTATACACCCAGGCACTTAGTTTTTTTGTGTCATGTGTTAGTCAATAATTCCATACCTTCCCAATTTTGTAAAAAAATTGAGGATGAGTTTTCATTCAATTGTGGGGGTATGATGAAGTGTATTCAGTTGGCTACATCAATGAGATGCCATCGATGTGACCCCATCAACAGGATATTGTCGACGTAGGATTTTCCATGTTGATGTGTACCCATCGACGTGGCACCCTAGTCGTCCTATAAATATGGCATCCCAACTGTGTTAATGGGGGTTAGAAATTTAGTTACTAGCGAAATTCTTACAATTGTACCTACAGCAGGAGTCAAGGAGTGTATGGATCTTTATTCGAGCACTGTTGTACCTAAGTACCGTAGTATGTATGACAATAAAGATGAGCTTTTTGATAAACCTTGCAGCACTTGGACTAGATTAATGATTTATTTATGCATTTATTTTTTTCATTAGTTAAGTGCTTAATTAAGATATAATGATTAAGTATTTAAGTAATTAATTAAGCTAAATAGACTGGCACACATAAGTACAACCACTTCAAGCATATGTAGAACACTTGGTAATCCCAGTAGCACTTAACACTTGGTCGCTCAACAATGTTGTACATGTTCAGGATGTGTACAAAAAGTGGGACTAGGTGATTATGTTAGGATAGTTAGTTATTAATTAGCAATTAAATTAGTTGAATTAGTTAATCAATTTATTCTCAATCTATTACCAACCTTAGGTGAACAAAATATAAAATAATAAAAATCATTTGCCTCAATTCCACTTAACCATAAAATTGAGCTTTAGAAGTGTAGTTGGGAAGACAACGATTATTCCATAATTAGATTCACCTTCTAGATTGAATCTTATGTATGAGAACACTAGAAATCCACATAATTTGACTGAATCGCACATGAACGCCTTAGTGATTCATATGGTTGGGTGTAGTGGTACCTCACTACTCATCACTTCTCCTTGAGACTAACTTTCTTCCTCTGATTAGCTTGATTAGCCTTCTTCCTTGGAATCTTACTCATAGCTTGTTGGTGTGATCTTTCTTCCAAAAGTAGCCAATTTGCAAATGAAATGAGTTGCAACTGAAGAAGACATCTTCTTAAGATGTAAAATGTCTTGCAAACATGTAAGATGTATTGTAGGAGATGTCTTGAGCTAGTGAAGATGTCTTGAATATGAAGGAGGCATATCTCCAAATAGGTCAAATTTTTAAGATGCTTATTTTGAGGTTTGAAACCTCCAAACAAGTTTCCATTGATCTCAAAACCTCCTAGAATCATCAAAATAGACTCAAAACATCCCCAAACATTCCAAAACACCCTGAAATCATCATCAAAAAGGTCACTAAAAGGACACACTCATCTAAGATACATTGAGGATTACATAAGGGCTAGGTGATGTCCTCATCAATTCTTATTATTTCAACACTAGATAAAGTTCATTAATGGTGAATTATGATTTTTCACCTAGGATGGCAAATGAGTTGAGAAAAAATGATGATTGTGCTCACCTCAGTTCAGATTTTATGGAAAACATGCAAGATTTACATAAGAAAGTGAAGGTAAAGCTTGAGAAAAAAGCAAAAGAGATTGCTACTAGTAAGAATTTGGGTAAAATAATGGTGAAGTTTAAAGTTGATTTTTTTTGTTGCATTTGGGTAAGGAGAGACTAAGAAATATGAACTAATATAAGCTCAAATCTAAGAAGATTAGTCCATTTCAAACAGAGGTTAAAGTGAATGACAATGTGTATGAACTTGATCTCCTGAATAATTTATCTTACTCTTGTGCTTTTTGAAGATCGATAACTTAGAGGGGGGTGAATAAGTTCAATACCCAATTCATACACAATTGATTTTACGTGGTTCCTCAGCTTGGGTACATCCACACTTAGAGGGTAGAATCCTTGCATATCTTCAGACTTGTTCCTTCAAAAATGTGATTTCAAGAACATCATAACCTTTACAAGGTAAGCTCTCTAGCTTCGCATGGGATGTTTTCTCTCAAGAAACACTTATAACCCCTCAAGTTTCTAACAAGCTATCAAGTCTTACAAAATATGCCTTCCCTCAAGAAGCACATTAACCCTAGAGGGCAATTAGACCTTTAGGTCTTAACAAACTCTCAAACTCTGCAAGGGATGTTTTCTCTCAAGAAACACATCCAACCACTTAGGCTACCAATGAGCTCTCAAGTTCTACAAAGGATGTTTTTCCTCAATAAGCACATCCAACCCCTCAAGGCTTACAATAAGAGAAAGAAAATCAAGGAAAATTTGAGCTAACACTTCAGATTCCTTACTTTGGAGTTCAATATATAGCACAACAAAAGATAGAAAATTAAGGATCTTGAATTCACTAAGATATGTACAATGTTTTCTCAATTGCATGTACAATGCTTGCTCAATTGCTTGTCCAATGCTTGCCTTTTCCTCTTGAGTATGTCCTTCCTTTATAGCCTTGTTTCCCTCCATTTGCCCATTGAAATCCCTACAATGGGTAGTCAAGATGTCCTCTTCGTGGGCTATGATATCTTACTATTTTTTCGAACTTGCAGGAGAGATGTCTTATCTAGGTACAAGACATCTTGTATAGAGGTAAGATGTCTCCCTTGATGACAAGACATTTTGGGGGAGACATTTTGTCTTGGGACAAGGTGCATTGTCTCTAGAGGAGACGTCTCCTGTTTCTAGGAGATGTTTTGTTTGAGGCCAAGCCTTCTTAGCAAATACATCTAATGTCACCAAGACACATCTTGAAAATCTCTACGATATCATTTCTTAGAGTTGGGATATCTCCTATCCTTGTGACCTTCTCCAAATCATTGCATCTTCTTAGCATTCCGATTGTTGATTCTTGCTCATTTCTTGGTCTCCTTGATGTTTCAAACTCAACTTCCTTAGGCCTCTAAAGTCTCACGAAACACATTAAAAAATTCTCCATTTTCAAGTTTTGATATAGCCAAAAAGTCAACACTTTTAATGTTTCAAATTTGACTCCATACCATGGGAAGGTACTTGCGTTGGGCTTGAAGGATAACAAGGGGGTTCTCAAAGATGCAATTAAAGATACAACATCAAGCATGTCTAAAAAGCTAATTATTCTACAAGCAAGAGAGGCTTTTGGAATAAGAAAAAGAAAGAGGCATGAGTACTTGATCCATTGGAGTAATGAAGATCCTAAGAATGTAAGATGGATTATGGAAGTGATTTGGATCTGCAGGGGCTTGATGCCATCCCAAATGTAAAGTTTACTTAAGTCTAAGTATCTAAGGGGGGAGGGAGATGATGGGACCATCAATATATATCTTTGATGTATTTTGCATCTTCAATGTGTATAATAGTCATAAGACTTATGTGTTTGTATATGAGTCTTTGGTTTGAGGAATTTCAGTGTTAGACAAGCAATTACGAATTCACTATGAATTGTAGGAGATTGTAGTTTGTCATTGTAAGGTTTAGTCTATCACAATTGGCCATCCAAGGGGAAATCATAAATGTTTAGGCAGGTGCAAGGTCACTATAGATGCATAAAGTTATCATCTCCTAATGTGAGTTGTAGTTGGTTGTCACTTGGTCATAGTGTAATAAGAAATAATGGCTAGAAATTATGAGTGCTTACTAATGCACAAGGCTATGAGTCATAGTCCCATCATAGTCTACTAGTTACAAGGTGTTCTGATCCACAAGCACTCATATTTTTATTAAAAGTTAAAATTTTAAAAGGTCCAAATTCCAAGGGAGAGATAAATGGTTACTTGAGGCTATTAAAGGACCAACTAAATCTCTAAGGTAGTTGTAATGATTTGTCATAGAATTGGAGCTCTAGCAAGTAAGAAAGCATCTTAATTGTGGGGCCAATTATGATTTCTAACCTTGAGCATTATGGTTGAGGATTATGAGGGTAAAAGAGGATTGTCTTGGGTCTTGTTCTAGATCCTTGTGTGTTATTCTAACATGGTACTCTAGTCTTGGACATTGAATAAAGAAGAGTTTCTTTCTTGTTCATGCTTTGTTTTCTTTTGGATTCTATCATTTTTGATTTCTAGGGAGATTTGGATACTTATTGGAAGTGGTTCTTATTAGTGAAAAAGAAGGTTGGAAGCATGTAATATGAGAATGGGAGAACCCAATAGGATTAGGAGGAAAATTCATCCAAGGGAAGAAAGGATTATCATCTGGAATCTAGATTGAAGAGAGAGGTTGAGACAAGTGTATGCAAGAGGGAGAAAAGCATGAAGGTGAATGGGAAATCAGATGGTTGGTAAAAATAAGGTGAAGAACTTAACCAAGGTACCGAGGACATTTATTATCAAGATGTCGAGGTTGATCTAGTTGTGTAGCAAATGACGTTTATTTTGGAAATAGGAAATATTTAATGTTTTTAAGTAGTGGAGCTTGTCAAAAGTTAAGATAATCCTATTGTGACAAATATATTTAGAGAGGGAGGAATAGTCAAGTATTTAAGTCTTTAAGACATCTAATAGAGTTTATAATTTCTCTATAAAAGAATAACAAGTTCCTATTCTAAGATGTATAGGGTAATAAGGATACATACTTATGTTCTACGATATTAATAGAAGGGATATCATCCTCATTGATGGTATGACTAATGATGTAGAGGTGCACTATCAAGGAAGTATCATCAACATTAAGAATTTCCAATCCCTTAGCCCATTGTGGATGGTGAGCTTGGATCAATGCTTTAGATGAATGTGTCAACCACCCCTACCACCTTTTCTTATAAATTTCTGTAGGATCTTTTCGATGTCCATCACAAAACTGCATGGTGAAGAAGCCAAAGTTACATAGTTTTGAATCATATTGCGTAGAATTGTGGAGGCATTGAGAGCTCTTCCAATTCTAGTGAGGAAGATTGTTGTCCATACAACAACCCTTCATTCTACTTGAGAGGCTTTGAAATGAAAATCTTATACCATTTGTGTATGGAAATTCCTAAATAAACATCATTTTCTTTGCCTTCATTAACTTGTAGAATTTGTTTGATTTTATTCCTAACATGTGGTTGGAGAATTAGGAGATGCATTTTTATTTTTTAAAATGAATATGTTTGCTAATTTCATCTAAAAACTGTTCAAGAATTCTACAAATAGCAAAGGCCTCTCAAGGATCAGCTTTAAATACAATCATAGTGTTATCCACTTAAAGATAGATCAAACATGTAGTTTGACCTAATTGAAGGCCATGAATACCATGGCATCTAAGGTAGAGCATGAGTGTATCCATCACACGAATGAATAACTAAGAAAACTATTTTTACAACTTTTTTATTAAGAAATGTTCTTGTTGGAAGTATATGTCTAGGTGCTCTAAGGTTATTTTCAAGAGTTCATATTATTTCATAATTTATGATAACAAAATTTTATAAACTTAAGTAGAACATATTGGTATGTCAAATCAACATATACATTGGAACTAAACTTGTGACTTGCAAACTATAAGCAACATGCTCTAACCAAGAGAATAATACATTACAAACTCTTGTAAGGTAAACTTTATCTTTTAAAAAGAATATGCACAATGAGGTGTTAGCCTAGTAGTAAGAGTCTTGACATGGTAATAGGATCACATGTTTCATTTCACTAGGCAACAATAACTTATAAATTTAAAAAGAAATCTAAAAAAGGAAATTTGAAACAAGTTTGATAGATGCAAGGAGTATCAATGGACGTAAGTAAAAATTTTAGTTTCAATTTCATAAGCTTGATTTGCTTTATATGTAATAGATTAACAATAGATAAAGCATCGATATCCAAGTTGTAACACTTGGGGTTTGAACCTAGGCATATGTCTTCCGAGTCGTAGTAAATGTTTATAAAATTACTTCATGTGTCAACTAACCTTGATAGAATAGTAGTACACAATTGCAATAATAAGTGTAATGTTGAGTGTTCAATTCATTTTGTTTACAAATTTCATATCTATTATCACATATCACAGAATTTTTTCACCCCTTAGAAATTTTTTTCCCAAATGCACATGCTCAATTATTTCAGGTTCCAACACCCAATAAAGGCATACCATAAACATATTTCACATCTAAAAAGATCTTTGCAAACTTTAAGCCGAGGGACTTTGTCTCATAAACATATTTCACGTCTAAAAACATCTTTGCAACCTTTAAGCCGAGGGAATTTGTTTCGATAGTGAAATGGGCATCGACATAGGCGTCTGTTCGTATAAATTTTTATTTTACTCTATATGGGAAACCGATGTTTTTCTTGTCCAACATGACTGGTTATGAATCTGCCATTAACAGTCCGTGCAGCGCCGTGAACGTATCTTGCGAAACGTAATCATGACTCTTTCTATGACGTTACACGGTACCGTCCAGATCGTTACGCTGATTTTTATCTAATAAATCGGTCCTCAGATTTGCCTTAAAAAAACCACAAACTTGAAAATATAAAACAAGCCAACGACAGCAAACGACAGAAAAATCGGAGTTATTCTACGGGATGATTTCATCCAATTCCCAATCCGGTTGCGTTAACCGAGGTCTGCAATTTGATCCCTGGTGCTTATTGCACGAATCCTAATATCATGTTTTTACTGGTTAATTGAATTGTTGTTTTTCGATGCAATTTTATGTTGTTTTTTCATTTTAATGGAGGCTCAACCTTGATTCAATTTCCCTTGCAGTTAACCAACTTTGCTTATACTGCAAATCAAATTTGCTGATTCTTAACTCAGTTTAATGGTCAAAATCACAAGCAATTTCAACATTTTTCATTTCAGATCTGCTTTTTGATGTTATCAATTTACAAACTCATCCTTTAGAATATTAGAAATTCCCAACCCATCTAACCTACTGCAATGTCAAGATTTCTATTAGTTGTTTCCTTGTAATTTTCTATCAAATTTTTCAGAAACATACGCTTGTTTTGCTCTGGTTTGTCATCGTATGTCTCCGTCGAATTCTGCATTTCTTTGCTTTACTTCTCACTCTCCCGTTTTCCGACATGGAAGTCTGAAATATCACAAGTAGAACTGTGCCTTCGATTTTTGTTTTTCTGATGAATTTGAATTTGTATTCCAACCAAAGTGAGATTAATCTCATCAAGTCGTGAATCCGAGGGGTAGAATGTTAGAAAGTGATTCAGAAACAGCTAAACTGAGCCAAATAATTAGCAAATTTAATTTGCATCATATGCAAAATTAAGATAAATTACAAGTGAAACTGATCTAAAGTTGAGCAAAACTGCTTTACATTTTAGCCCAATTTGCAAAGCATTAAGAGCCAAACTGATTTAAACTCCAGTCAAATTGTTTGACAAATTAGCGAATTCAATTGACGGAAAGAAATAATATTAGCTTCAGAAAGCTTTAATTTGAGATTTTTTATTATATATAAGAATTGGATTCATAAAGTGATTTCAAATTAAGTAAAATTATTTCTAAAAAATACTGAATGAAAATAAAATTTTTGCTCGCTTTCACTAAAACCTTTTTTTGAAAACGAATCCCTTTCACAGAGTTTTCTTAATTCACAAAAAAACCTGTGGCTTGATTACATGTCAAAACCCACGAGGCTAAAATTGAAATTGATTTGCAGTAGCGAATTCAATTCATCGAAAGAAACAAGATTTAGAAAGTCTGAACACGTATTGTGAATTCAACACAACATTGTACATGAAACCAATCCCTCGCAGGAGCAGCAGGATCTTAACAGCGAGGATTAGATCCATCACATCCATGCGGACGGGCAACCTATGAAACTTCATAATACGCAAAAGATTGGCAAAGTCCCAAAGGGAAGCAAAGGAACTTCGAAAAAGCCTGGGACTGTAAAGATACACAATAATAAGATGATGATGTCCGTGAAGACTGAATTAAATACGGAGGCGCTGGGTAAGGGCGCAGAGCCTGGATAAGACGCCGAAGCGGCGCGAAATCCTGGAAACGACTCTGGCCTGAGACGGAGGCTCCGGAAGGCTCCTGTAACGCTTCGTTCTATGAAGACATTTCTTACTTCCTTTATTTGGACACCATTCTCCTCCCGTCGCTGCTGCTACTCTTCCTGCCGCGGATCCGTCCATCGTTAACCTCATCGTCGTCGCCGATTGTGCAATTCTTCAAATTTAGAGAAACTGAAACTGTGCCTGTCGTGCAATTCTTCAAGAACCGTGCAAGGCTTGCACAAGTTCAGCAAAAACTGAAACTAAAAAGCTTCGTTACGTGTCTGAAGACCCGCAGAAAGAAATATTAGTGCAGCTCCGGAAACTGCAGAGCTTCTTCATCCATGGCTGCAGCGACAAGAAAAAGAAGCGATGATTTCATTTCAGGGGTGCTGCCGTGCCGGGCCGTATATACCGGGCGATAACGTCGCTGGCGGGACACGTGTTGGGACGGGAGAACAGGGTGGGCCCTGGTGGGGCCAGCATTAGGCTGATACGATTGCACTGTGGACGCGTGGACCATAAATTTACTACGGCGGACGGTGCCAAGGGGCGGCGGTAATGGTGCCGCTATGCCACGCGCGGAGATATTTTGGGAGTTGCATGGACAGTAGCAAATCTAGCGATCGTACGCACATGCTTATCGAATTATGTCACGTTTCCTCCTCCCAACAACCCATGCTGTGGACATTCGTGATTCCACCCGGCCTCCCGAGACGTGTGGCTGTGACCAAGTTAGAATCCGTAGTCCACGCATGTGTTACATATCAGCAAAGAAGTGGGCCCTCCCAAGATGTGTGGCTGTGGCCGAGTTGGAATCCCTCCAGCACACATCATCAGGAAAGAAGCGGGACCCAACGCCACCATCTTCCGTAGATTTATGATACCTTATTTCCAAAGTTGAACCTTCAAATTCTCATTTGCTATTCTTCTCTATGCTTGGATGGGATTGAAATTGTTTTTTAGGTTTATGTTTCAACAATAATTGTAATAGACATATACCTCAAGATATATAGTTTAATTAGAACTTTAAACAATGAGGTGTTAGCCTAATGGTCTGAGTTTTGGCCTGGTAACCCTAGGTTACAGGTTTGATTCTACTAGATAGCATTGAGTTTGGGGGTGTACCTATGCTTCCCTTATTTCAAGTTCCAACACCCCCCTAATTAGAACTTTTAACTCAACATTGCTTGTTAGAATCGAACCCATGACTTGAAGCTTTCAAATCAAGAGTCTTATGACTAAGTTAACATGTCATTGTTAAGCTTATGAATAATGGAGTAGCCTAATTGGATACTCCAACATTTAGAATGTTATTATTTACAAAGTTGTGCTATCACCCTAAATTTTCTTTCTTTCTTCATTAGAAAAGAAAAAAATCAAGCATTGATGTATTTATAATGTCAATTTCCCTCTCCCCCATAATCTCAAATATGTTAAGTAGTATTAAACATTATTAATGTCATTCATGCTACCACCATATCATATGCTTCCAAAATCTATCAATAACTTTTCTTACAATTATTTGTTGAATCGGAGCTAGTGATTATCCTTTGAAGATTGATCAACATGGATATTTAACATCGAGTGTAAGAGAAAGCATTACCAAATGGTTATCCTCCCCACAACCACTGAAGTGGGCCCACGTGGGCATTCCTCGTCATCATTATTGGCTTCTCCAGGAATATATTCCTGCTGCTTGCGTAATTTCACGGGCCTTCCGAGATGTGTGGCTGTGGTCAAGTTAGAATCCGTCATCCACGCATGCAGCACACATCAGCAAAAAGTAAAAAAAAAAAAAAAAAAAAAGCGGGACCCACCATCGTTTTGGACTACTTCCAATGTCCATGTAGATTTATGGTGCGTCGTAAACAACCCAAAGTCGGTACTCATATTCACCATTTTAATCTTCATAAATTATTTCGATATTTTGTAAAGAGTGTGCCTGTGCCTGCTGAAAACCAAAGGTAAAGCAAAATCTGTAGAAAGCACCGTCCCGTCTAAAACGTTGTTTCCAATGCGCTTCCTCTTAAAGCTGTAAGAGTTGGGAAGTTAGCATATTTCTAACCCGTTATTTCTATGGGGTTACTTTAAAAGGGAAGTATCTCTACTTTGCCTTAGCCCATAAGCATAGCCATGTGTGGGTTTAATTCTTATAGTTTTATGAAGAATTTTAATTATATTTCTTTATTAATAGAGAGAAATTTTAAATAAAGATACTTAAATCTTTGATTTCTTATTTGCTATTAGGAGTGGATAGTGTTATTTTACATGCTTGGATGAGCTTGAAGTCCTTTTTGAAAGTTTGTGAGTAATAGAGTTGTTATTTTACATGCTTGGATGAGCTTGAAGTCCTTTTTGAAAGTTTGTGAGTAATAGAGTTGTTATTTTACATGCTTGGATGAGCTTGAAGTCCTTTTTGAAAGTTTGTGAATAATAGAGTAGCCTTGTGGTAAGACACTCTTATAGTAAGTTGCATTTACTGAGTTTTTTAGAGTAGAAGACAATAATTTTTCATTTTTGGTATACAATAGGCATTTATTTTAATAATATATATTTAATTTTTAAGGTTTGTTTGTCACTGCAGCTATATTGTATTATTTTTAGTAAACTTTGCCCCACTTGTCACACATATATATCAAAGGCATCTTGTTGAGAGGCAAGGTACCCCTACGCTCAACCATATGAATACGAGCATTATGCGCGATCCAGTCGAACTCCAAGAACTAAGTGCTTATGCGCCTCCATAGAACAAGGATGGGTTAGGTGATCGTTGTCTTCCCAAGCTTACTCGTATGACCCGATTGTATGGTTAAGTAAACTTGAGGTATATGATCTTTATGCTTTTTATGTTTCATGTCCTAGTGCTAAAAGGGAGAAGTGAAATAATTAACTAATTTAATTTAACTAATCTGCTAGGTTGTAACTAGTCCTAACACCAACATCTGTTCCCACTCTTCATACACATCTTGAACCTGTGTAACACTACTAGGATTACCACATGCTAGTCATTACTGGGTTACCAAGTGTTCCACGTATGCTTGAAGTGGTCGTACTGAGTGTGCTTACTTGTGAAAATTAATGAACCAATAAAAGCAACATCAATTAACTAACAAAAGTATTAAATAACTATAAATAACATTAAATGCAATAAATAAGCTATTCTGAATGTTGCAAGGTTTATCACAAAGTTCGTCTTTATTTCCAGACACAAGGTGTGCTTAGGTACATAATGCTCGAATAAAGATCCACTCACTTTATGACTCCTACTATGGGCACTCAGAAATAATTCTAACTCTAGAAAGGGAAAACTACAAGAGTTCAAGTAAGGGACTAAGAAACTAATGCCAAAACCAAGTGCACCCTCCTCTTATTTAGAGGCAATGAGACAGGTCCCAATATTGGATGTTCGATATCACTTGGCAGGCTTCGATATCATAGACCCAATATCATGGATCTAATATCGTGGATCCGATATCATGGTTCATCATACCCCCATGATTGAATGAAAACTCATCCTTGAGTTCCTTACAAAATATTGGGAAGGTATGGGATTATTGACATGGAGTGACAGACTCAAAGTGCCCAGTGAACAGATCGACAAATATATTACAACATTGGTGTTCATACTCATTGTGGTTGATGAGTGGTGAGGTATCCTTATGCTCAACCATATGAATACGAGTGTACACGCACAATCCAGTCAAATTCCAAGGACTAAGTGCTTATGCCCCTTGATGGAACAAGAATGGGTTGGTTAATCGTTGTCTTCCCAAGCTTACTTGTATGTCACGATTGTATGGTTAAGTAAACTTGAGGCATATGATTTTTATGGTTTTTTATGTTTTTATGTCCTACTGCTAATAAGGGAGGAGAGAGATAACTAAGTAACTAAATTGATTTAACAATTGATTAACTAGGCTTTAATTAATCCTAACACCAATATCTACTCTCACTTGCCGTACACATCCTGAACCAGTGCAACACTACTAGGATTACCAAACACTAATCATTACTGGGTTACCAAGTGTTACACACATGCTTGAAGTGATCGTACTGCGTGTACTTACTTCGGAGGGTTGTAGGGTAAGAGAGAATCATTAATTAACTAAGAAAAGCATTAAATAACTGAAAATAACATTAATTAATCTATTTTTAATGATGCAAGGTTTATTACAAAGTTCGTCTTTATTACCGTACACAAGATGTGCTCAGGTACACAATGCTCAAATAAAGATCTGTTCACTTTATGACTCCTATTGTGGGCACGCAGAAATAATTCTAACTTTGAGGGGGAGAAAAGGCAAGAGTTTGGGTAAGAGACTAAAATTAACTATGCAAACCAAGTGCTCCTGCCTCTTATTTATGGCCAATGAGGCAGGGCATGATATCGGGTATCCAACATTACATAGCAAGCTCTAATATCGCAGATCGGATATCATGGATTTGATATCGCAGCCCCGATATCGCGATTCATCACACCCCCATGACTGAATGAAAAATGATCCTCAAGTTCCTTACAAAATATTGGAAAAGTATGGGATTATTGACTAAATGAAAATTGGTAGTGAAACGGGATGGCAGACTCTAAGTGCCCAGTGAACGGATCGACAATACATTACAACATTGGTGCTCATACCCATGGTGGTGAACATTGTACATAAGTGACATCCAGATCTTCATTCGACAGCTTGAAGAGAAAGAGAGAGAGAAAGAGAAAAAGAAAAATGAGGTGCATTACTACAGATGTCGAGATTGCACATTCTGTTGTTTATCCATAACCACACAATTAGACTTGTTCCCAGCATAAATGCTCCAGCTCTAGTCAATCCTGAGTGCTCCCTCCTACCCTAGTCCATTGTTCATGTAATCGCCATCTACACACACAACACAGTCATGAATGAGCAAGGATAAGTAAACCACGATGTAGCTGATACCTTGCCTCAATATAAAGCGCATTGGCTGGGTTGTGGTTATGGTAGAAACTGGGTTAGAGATTTATTATTGATAACTACCCAAGGTGTAGGGGTTAGGCAAGTAGTAAAATGGAAAATTTGAAAAATTTGTGCTAGGGCCCCCACAACTAAAAGCAAACCCTCGGTAGCAATAAGATGGAAAAATATGAGGAACAAGAAAGATGGGAAAAATAACAACGACAATGCTGATAAAGTGGATGTCAAAGATGGGGATGAAATAAGAAATGGTTGATTGCAGATAATGTTGAAGGGAAAGAACTTAACAATTGCACCAAAAAGGAATGCCATTGGGTCCTCCCCAAAGCAGGCTCATGCCCTGTATGCCCTGACAAGCCCACAAAACAAAGAGTCCATAGGCTCTAGGAATGTTGATGAGACGCGACTTGCACTGGGCCGCGATATCGCATCCCATGCGATATCGCATCTTACCCTGCGATATCGCGTACGCGATATCGTGTCCTGCCGCCATATCTATAAATAAGAGG